>JAOEHI010016683.1:0-29577 GCA_025447815.1 Percopsis transmontana
TCAGTAATCACCTGTCCCTCTTTTTAACCAGTAAGTGAGCACAGCTGGGGGAGCTCCAAGGGAGCAGACGGACAGAGCGCGACGTTGCGGAAGCTCTCGGTGACAATACATGCAGAGTGCATAGAGTATAATTATTGCAGATAACGAAGATTGTTGTGGCAACTGGATTAAATTAAACCGTGCGTGGCACGTAAACAAGAACCATACCGTGTGAGTTTTGTTTAATTATTAGTTCTATTTAAGTTCCCCGACAGTCTTAGGTGCTGTCGGTCATTGTTTAGATTCTTTGGAGAACCCCTGTAACCCCTGCGTTGTGTTTTCGTTTGTTTTCGCCTGCGGGCAGTATTTAAGTTTTGTTATTAAACCCGAGCACAGCTCGGTTACTCTCATATCGCTACTCTCCTGTCTCTGTTTCGGCTCGCGCTTGCACTCGCCACCTCAGCGCATTACAGGATTTAGTGATTAACTGCACTGTCACAGACATGTAAGTGTCAATAGCCCTGCTGGTCCAGAGATCTGTTGTGCATGAGAAGAATGGATTTTGTGCCATTTGTGCACAGATGATAGCTCTTGTCTCATTGTAGAGTTTTAGTATTTCATTGTACAGGAAGACATTTCTTGAGGGGAGGTCATACCTTTGGTCTAGGTGACTGATAAGATTTCTGAAACCAGCTTTCTCAACACTGTATACTGGCACCTGATCCAAACAGATGAATTCTGCCACAGCCCTGTTCAGCCTTTTTTCTTTTGAGTCCTTCTGGTACTTGGAGTGCTGCTGAAAAACAGCTTGAAGAGTTGGCTGCTTTAGCATAGCAGAGGCCACACTTAATGTACTTTAGGCAACAGAGTTCTGCAGTTGCAAAATATATTTGTTATCAAAACTATTTTTGTTATACTGGGACTATTGAAATTAACATGACCAATATTATACCACTGAACTTAATGTTTCATAATTAAATTAAAATAGTTTGACATTGTAATAATTAAAATAATCACACAATAACACTGGTTAGCAAGGGTGTCGCCAGGCAAACAAAGGTGCCTGGTTAGTGTAAAGTTTAGAATATTTTGCATACTTTATGATCTTACAGTTGTGCTATTGAGTCTGTGTAAGTTTAATTTTCTGAGGTAATGTTAAGAGATTTGTTTCTTTAAAAATAGGCTCACCATCATCTTAAATGAGAATCTCCTGCGACCGGAAGTTTGAACGCATATTATAGGCCAAGTTTTCTGCATTAGTAAGTAGCCCTACTTTAATTAAAATGCCTACTAATGGTATCTGGGTCTCAGTTCACCAGTTCCGCGTGTTCGTTTGATGGCGTTTAAATAGGAGGACACAATGTGTTCATATCAATAAAATCTGTTTTAAAAAAGTTATTAAAAATACAAATCAGAATCCTGGGTCTCACTGCATACCCCTGCTGCACCTCAGTGTCAGTTCATGAAGTTTGACAACTTATCTTTCCCTGACCCAGTTATTATATAGAAGACAACAAGTTGAGCGGTCATTTGTGGTTGGTTCTCTGCGATGACTTCATCCCCTCCTTCTCCGGTTCTGGGCTGGTACCTGCCACCATACGGCTCCACTGGACGTCCTGTTCCCAGATATCAAGACCTCCCTGCTACAGACATCAATGCTATCTCATGACCAAGGCTAACTCTGTTCTGCTTTTCTGTATACCACAGTACACACATTGTTTCAAACAAGCACAATGAACATAATATCAGCATGCATAAATGGACACCTGCCCTTAAATCTAAGTTATTTGCCTGCTACCACTTTAAGCTAGAATGGTTACTGTATAAAGGTTATTAAAATATGTGCTATTGCTAAACATCTTTATTGATTAATATATGCAAGCATAATATTCAGAATTTCTAGCACTATCTAACATATTGATTTGTGACAGGTTACAGACGATAAATACTGCAAACCAGTTCATATTTACGAGTGTTGCTTGCTACAGATGATATTGAATTATTTATTTCAGTAGAGATCAATGCATGGGCGTAGGAGCCATTATAGAAATGAATCCATTCCACTTGCAGTTTGTGATTTTAATGTTGTCACACTGTATCGTTTTACGGAGAATCTAGGAAAAGTGAGATGTAAATAAAAAAAAGTTTACTTTTACTTGGTCGAATGAACATCGGACACTGGAGAACGCCGAGGCCACAGCTTTGAATGAATAAAGTTTGCCCTGTTGAATTAAAGAGTCTGTCGAAAATGTGGATTGTTTATTTCCTGGACTGAAAATATGGGTATTTATTGCATCTTTGAAAGTTTTCTGGACCAGATCGTTTGGACCTTTGCCAATGTAACCAGACTGTTTATCGGAATGCTATCTATTTTTGGAATACTGCGGTCATGTGAGCCGGTGTTTTAGCCGATTCCGTTCCCCTCTGAATTCCTGTTCCCCTTTACGGCAGAATACAAAAAATCTTGCATATTTACCAGCGTACCGTACGTATTCACAGAAGCAACGTAAACGAGAAGCACATCTGGATTACGGAAAGCCGACTGGTCCAAAAAGTATTTTCTTTTTAATAAAACACAGAAAACTGTTTCACAGTTTTTCTTGTCCGTTGGTATGTGACATTTATTTAGGCTTATTGCAAAATTTGCTTATTTGAGCCACACACAAAGTGTATTATTACATGTATACATTCTCATCTGGATGTTTTAATATACAATTTCTACATTTAATTCAAGATGTCTAAATGTATCTTCATACATAAAAGACTTAACATTGTTCCCCAAAGTGCAGTTGTTAATAAAAACAATCATAACAGTAAAAGATGAAAAAAATTGAAATAAGAAATCTGTTAAAAATAAAAACTTTCGACATGTACCATGCCACATAATATCAGTTCATTCTTTTGTATTGAAAGTGCAATTGCGCATTTCAGTAATTCTTTAAACAATATGTAGCAATATCAAGAAATAATAAGTTAAAGTAAGTCCCCAGCTCAATATGCACAATGCTGCAAGGCCACGTTTGATCTTGTATAAAATAATATTTCTTATAGGTTTGCTCATAATTTCAATGGATTCTTTTTTTGGAGGTCTTTTTCTATACTTGGGTTAAATATGAAGACATTTTACTGTGGAAATATCAAGAAATATTAAGTTTAAGTAAGCCCCCACTTCAATATGCACAATGCTGCAAGGCCATGTTTGATCTTGTATCAAATAAAATCTTTTATAGGTCTGCTCATAATTCCAATGGATTCTTGTTCTAGATAACCTATTATATATATCCAAGTAAATATGGAGACATTTTATTGTGGAATTTTCAAGAAACATGAACCTTAAATAAGCCCCCAGTTCAATATGCACAATGCTGCAAGGCCATGTTTGATCTTATATATAATAAAATGTTTTATAGGTTTGCTCATAATTACAATGGATTCTTGTTCTGGAGGTCCTTTTTTAAAACATGAAGACATTTTACTGCGGAAAGAAATATGAACTCTATTAGAGTTCATTTGAGTTTGGTGATTTTGCTGTGTACTAATGCATATGCATTCATGGGAGTATAGAGGAAAAAGTGCAAGTGATAACCTTTTCCGCTGTATGAATGAAAACTGCGGGGGAAAGTGCTCATCTGCCTCCTAAAAGCAGGTGTTTGCTTATAGGGTAAATACTGGCTGCAGTCATCCGAGCAAGACAACACAAGGATGTAGGTTTACTGTAGGTTGTAATTGGCTAGGGACATCTTTCTCTGCTACTGCCGATACCCTTTTATGGGTTGCTATATTTGTTCAATAAGCAAGACGAGTTCCACAACATTATTCATGATTATAATGACATGTCAAGTTTATTTGCTTAAACTGACATGACATTATTGTATGAATTTTGTTTTATATTTACGTAACACCCCCTTCCATATTTTACCTACTTTACTTTTACCTACTTTACCTTACTACTTATAACTAATTTATATTTGTTGGACGGGGCCCTGGGTTACTTATACGAATTTGTCTCCCGACGTTATGAATATAGTTTAATACAATAAATTCTATACATTAAGTTTAAATCACTATAATTGGCGGTGCCTCCAATTCACGGTTTAATAAAATATATTTTAATAATACCTGCTAAGAACTGAATAAATGTTTATAACCCTTACCTTAGATGCTCTATCTGTAAATATAATGTATTGTATAATGAAAATCAACACATTTCCAATTACTTTAAATCCAAATGAATGACTTTTAGTTATATTATTCAATCAAGTTATCAGATACAACACAATTGCAATAAAACAAATCAGTATTCCTCCCGTGTGGAATTTAAAAAATCAATAATAATAAGCTTCACATTAGTTATTCCAATACACATTCGGTGTGGAAAATAAAATATTGGGCCCACATACACACACACTCACTCAACAGCCAGGTCGACCGTGTAGAGGTACCGTGTAGAGTATTCCATGAAACCCAATTGTCCCACAATAATACGTTGCAGGCCTGATTCGTTGCTTGTGTGCGTAGTGGCCTTAAAACTATAACTGGCCGCTTCAGTTGCTCATGTTTAAGTCAAGCAATAAAATAAATTCTAGGTGCCCATACGATGCAGTACTCACAACTTGCTGGATGGTGGGTTGGTGTTCGGCTGTCCACGTTTACCATGTAAACCTCGACACGGCACATAGAACGTAGACTAGTAACTTAGCATTCACGGGTTGTAGGCTGACTCTTTCTCGGCATAACTCGTCGACAAACCACGGATATCCTCCGGGAAATTCACTCTTTCCTGACCAGACACCCAATGTTTACAAAACTCTACGTTGTACAAAACCATCTTCAGCTGGTTCAACAGGTCGTCGACCACAAGAAATTTTTCACAACGGTGTTTTGTCCATCTCTCTCTTTTTTTAAACTCTTATACTGAATAGGATTCAGACAGGGCTACATTTATTTTATAAAATTATTTATGAAGACATACCTTCCCTACCCAAACCGACGACTATTGACACAGGCCAAGGAGACGTGCTGAGAGGATTTTCGCACACAAGAGTTAACAAGAAGTCATCAGCTGGTTGGTATGAGATAGATAGAGAGGTTTGGTCACCTTGGTCACTGGGGGATGGCTGAGATGAGATGGGTGGAGAGGCTGAAGTTCCTTGTATATACGTCATTAGAGAATCTGTTAGAATATGGAAGATACTAGACACGAATAAATACATGCACTGGCACACCCACAAACACAAATGTTTCTTCACTCACTAGGTCACTCACTAGTTAATAAAACAAAGGGTTAAAGAATTTTAAAATATGTAACATATATACAGTGTACTGAATGCGTAGATGATACGTTACAGATCATAATGCATTTGGTGTCTGCATTTTAATGTAATATGAAAAATAGGCTTGGCATAAATGGATATGTAATACATTAGAAAATGCAATACATTTTTGTTTGTCCTCTAAGCCTGTAGGTAGCCTTTAATATTCTGTGTAGAATAAGTTGATTGCACTGTTATCTAGGTTCATTTGCTTGTTAATTTGCTTGCTCTGTATTTGCTTAAAATCCAGCTTCAATTGGTTTAGCTTTGAAACTAGCTTGATTAGAAAGAATGTGGGGCCTACGAGGCTGTCCAGTATAGCGCTATTTAGCTAGCTGCTTTATAGTGCCAGCTGTAAGCGCCAACGTGTGCAGAAAGACAGTAGGTGCACAAACAGTTTTCCTGCGGGAGTCATCTGAGGAAGGCATCAACAAAACTGCTCATCTCTCCCAAGTGGACCTATAGTGTTCTCACCCTCTCTCACCTGGCCATATCCTCTTTTGAATTCCACGCTGTCTCTGTTTCTCATCCTTAAACTCACAATTGTCATCATCTACCGCCCCCCGGGCCAGCTTGGAGATTTTCTAGATGAGATAGATGTCCTCTTAAGCTTATTCCCTGAAGATGGGACACCGCTCATGCTCCTTGGTGACTTCAACATCCCACTTTCTTAATTTATTTTCTTCATTTGACCTCATACTATTGCCTTCTCCTCCAACACACAGGGCAAGAAACATTCTGTATCTTGACCAGATCCTGCTCGGCCTCCAAACTATTGGTTGCCCCCCTCCCGCTTTCTCTGCCCTCTCCACAGAAGACATCAAAACACTGATTGTATCCAACCGGGCCACTACCTGCCCACTCAACCCTATCCCTATATCCTACCATTCTTCACCTCTCTGATCAATTCCTCCCTGGCCACAGGCTCCGTCCCAGCTGCCTTCAAAACAGCTAGTTAGACCGCTACTCAAGAAACCAACCCTGGATGCATCTGCACCTCAGAACTACAGACTGGTATCTCTCCTTTCTTTCCTATCCAAAACACTCCTCCTACCTCTCACAACCCCCACCAATCTGGGTTCAAGGCTGCTCACTCCACTGAAACCGCTCTCAAGGTGACAGAAGCCATGCACACTGCGAAATCCTCCTCCCTCTCCTCAGTCCTCATTCTCCTAGACTTGTCTGCAGCATTCGACACAGTAAACCACCAGGTCCTTCTATCGACCCTTGCTGACTTGGGCATTGCCAACTCGGCGCTCTCCTTGTTTGAGTCCTAGCTGTAGTAATCTCACTTCTAGACTACTGCAACTCTCTACTCGCTGGATTACCGCTCTGTGTTACGTGTATGACAGGGACCGAACCCAAATGCAGACAGACAGGCAGGCTTAAATACGAAAACAGGTTTAATCCAACAGAAACAACAGGAACACGGTCTTCTTGCAGGAAAAGGTCCGGGTGAGGTCCAGAACGCGGAGGCGATAAAGTCCAGTCGTGGGATACGTGAGAGCAGGAGTGGAGAATGGCCAGGAAGTCAGGTTTTGGGTTATATTGACTATGATCTGACGCTGAGTGGCAGGTTGACCGGGTATATAAAGCAGAGTCATGATGAGGTGATTGAGCTGCAGCTGGGAACCCGACTCCCGCACACCAGACTCCACTCCTGCAATTAGGGAAAGAGAGAGAGAACACAGAGCTACCTGGTGGTAGCAGACCTAACACTCTCTGCTACAAGACCCCTACAATGAATCCAAAATGCAGCAGCACGTCTAGTATTCAACCAACAAAAGTTCTCCTATGTAACCCCCCTCTTCGAGACCTTCACCGGCTCCCCATCTCAGCCCGCATTCGATTTCAAGACATTAGTGTTGGCCTACCAGGCAGCAAAAAAGGCAAGGCAGCAAAAATAAGGTTTCAAATATTTCATTTAGTTGACACTTGTTTGTGAGAAGCTTGATAGATGTGCTCTCAGAGATTGGAGGGGAGAGCAGCCGGAGATGTTTTCTGTTATCTTATCTCCAATACATTGTGAAGGAAAACAGAGCATTGTTGTAAACACACTCACACACACCCAACCCTATATAAACCAAGGTATGAAGGGAAGGTCCTTGTTCCTCCATGCTTATTGCTGTGTTGAACACACAATGTATTTTAATTGAAGGAAACTGCTGATCCACGATCTTGGTTGTGTCTTTAGAATTGGAATTTATCTAACAGCAGTAGCCCTATTATGGAACTAAACTGGCTCTTACCAGATGAAAATTCTGGTTAACTGGTTAACTTAAAATACCACCACGTCCATGGCTGGGAGAGAAGTGAGCAACTTTGTTAACATTAACATGTTGTATGTGTAACCGGTCGAGTCCCCCACCGGACTCGAACCTGGATCCCCGGAGTGGAAGGTGGACGCTAGAACGCTAACATTTATTAGCCCTTGCGTTTGTCGCTAGCAAGTCTCTGAAGTGTCAGAGAGTGAAGTTTACTTTGTATAGCTCTGTACTGTAGCGCTGGACGCCATTACATATACATTTACAGATGCAGGTGAGAGCCATCCACACGTCTCGCCACATCCGTTCAATTCTGCAAACGTACAAATGTCTGTCAGACATGGGTATTGGCAAAATGTGATGCAATGCTTATTTGTTTATTCGGTGCTATATAATTTATAATCATTAGATACTCCAGTCCAAAAACCGGAGAGAGATTGCGAACCTCATGGGAGATATGAATGCTAAAATGGGCAGTGGTTAGGGAGATTATTACTTCGGAATATAGCCTACTGTAGATAGCCTACTTAGAAACCTGCTTATTATCATTATCATTAATTAATTAATAATTTGATTTTGTACACTTTTTCCTGAGATAAAGCTAGCTTGCCCTACGGCTTTTTTCAGATACTGGGATTCTCTTTTTCAGGTTGTCATTTTTTTAGGTATCGAGTTTCAGATCAGAGCTGAGAGAGAACGCTGCCAGAAATCACATGTCTCAAAAACTCGGGCAGATCTCTGAAAAGTGGGTGTTCTCAGTTCTGAAAATTCAGTCTGTAATACGAGTGAAAATTAAATCAGATTAAATAAAGAATCGCCCTTTCAAAACTTTTTTCCCCAACATATGTGCACCAGATTTCAGATCACCAATTACAAGGTTTCAATCCCGGAAAACAAACTAATGCACCGGGAGAACGGTGACAAATGTGAAACTCTGAAAATGTGTTGGAGAAACACTGTAAAAACAGTGCTGCAGTAGTGAAGAAGGAAAACGCATATAAAAAATATTGTTTTCAGAGATTTTTTTTTTTCAGGCTTGCAAAACCTTTTTAATTCGTTTTCAAGCTTTCAAACAGCTTCAACCTTTTGAATATATATATATATAGGCCTATATATAAAAAATTATATGTTGTGTTGACGGTGCAATTGTAAGTGCATGAGATGGGCTGCCCATCTCGTGCACAATAGAAGGTGCACGAGTTAAAGCTTATTTTCAGCTTTGAATCATGGCATGATGTTCATCCCATAGACAGCTACTGTAGACGCTAGTTTAGACAGCGGTAGTGCAAAGCGACACAAATATGCACTACTATGTTGTCGCCACGAGATGGCGCACTTCCGAGGAAGAATAATATAATAACTATTTCTTGTTGTGCTCCCATGACATTTAGCGCCCTAGGCAACTGCCTATGTCGCGGGCCGGCCCTGTATAGGCTACAGCACTTTACTGCTATAGGCTACTTCTAGGCTGGCTTTTCGGAACACCCTGGCTGACAGAATAGCTTCTCAGAGATCAAAACCCACTTTTCTTTTTTCTTTTTTAAACAAACTTTTATCCAAAGCTACAATTACATGGAGGAGATGGGGGTTAGGCATCTTGCTCATGCATGCCTACAGGTAGGCCAACTCTGGGGCTTGAACCCACGACCTTGCGGCTGGGAGTCCAACACCTAGACCAATAGACTATCCTGCCTTGTTATTATCAATGTTATTATAGGGGCTCGCGCAGGCGGTTTCTTAAACCCCCTATCTTTTTATTTTTATTCCTGGTTTACCCCAAAATTTTAAATCTCTCTACTTCAGCTGTTGAGTATTTCCACAAGTCCTTTTACCAACTGGACACCTTAGCAGGCTCAACTGTCACCTCCAACAATCGGCCCGGGTCTCTGCTGTCAGCACAATTTTTTAACTGATCCGTTGAGTGTGTCAGCTGTCCTGCATTTAGTGTCCTGCCGACAATGCCAAATGTTATTATAAATGACTCAAACTATATTTAACTGGGGATTTAATTATTTTGCAAATGTGTATACGATGTCAAAGACCGTGCTGGTCAGTGAAATGGATATAACGACCTTCAAAAATACACATGCAGGCTCATATACTGGGACACAAACATCCTGCCTCTCTACTGCTCCCCCGCACCAAAAGACCTGAATAGTCCAAACATTCACGCCTTATAGAGATGTTCCCTAAACAGAATGACCTTGGTTGCTCACGTGTCCCAAATTCAGTCAAGATATATGCACACAGGCATATTAAAACTAGGTCTTAGGTCAGACAAATGGGGTATTTTTCCATTAGTGGCATCCTTTTCTTTAGTACGACCAATTTTACTGCAAATGTATGTGTAAGGAGATTTCAAGGTGGTATCCTTGATTTTATGCACCTTCTAGTAGGTGGATTTGGCTGAAATAGCAAAAGGCATTATTTAGGGGTGTCCACATACTTTTATGTAGTGTGTGTGTGTGGTTCAGCTTTCATGGAATTATTTTAGATATTAGGCTTGATTCAGTATCATCATTCTGGAAAAAGCTTGGGAGAATGGACAATTAATTAATAATTTGATTTTGTACACTTTTTCCTGAGATAAAGCTAGCTTGCCCTACGGCTTTTTTCAGATACTGGGATTCTCTTTTTCAGGTTGTCATTTTTTTAGGTATCGAGTTTCAGATCAGAGCTGAGAGAGAACGCTGCCAGAAATCACATGTCTCAAAAACTCGGGCAGATCTCTGAAAAGTGGGTGTTCTCAGTTCTGAAAATTCAGTCTGTAATACGAGTGAAAATTAAATCAGATTAAATAAAGAATCGCCCTTTCAAAACTTTTTTCCCCAACATATGTGCACCAGATTTCAGATCACCAATTACAAGGTTTCAATCCCGGAAAACAAACTAATGCACCGGGAGAACGGTGACAAATGTGAAACTCTGAAAATGTGTTGGAGAAACACTGTAAAAACAGTGCTGCAGTAGTGAAGAAGGAAAACGCATATAAAAAATATTGTTTTCAGAGATTTTTTTTTTTCAGGCTTGCAAAACCTTTTTAATTCGTTTTCAAGCTTTCAAACAGCTTCAACCTTTTGAATATATATATATATAGGCCTATATATAAAAAATTATATGTTGTGTTGACGGTGCAATTGTAAGTGCATGAGATGGGCTGCCCATCTCGTGCACAATAGAAGGTGCACGAGTTAAAGCTTATTTTCAGCTTTGAATCATGGCATGATGTTCATCCCATAGACAGCTACTGTAGACGCTAGTTTAGACAGCGGTAGTGCAAAGCGACACAAATATGCACTACTATGTTGTCGCCACGAGATGGCGCACTTCCGAGGAAGAATAATATAATAACTATTTCTTGTTGTGCTCCCATGACATTTAGCGCCCTAGGCAACTGCCTATGTCGCGGGCCGGCCCTGTATAGGCTACAGCACTTTACTGCTATAGGCTACTTCTAGGCTGGCTTTTCGGAACACCCTGGCTGACAGAATAGCTTCTCAGAGATCAAAACCCACTTTTCTTTTTTCTTTTTTAAACAAACTTTTATCCAAAGCTACAATTACATGGAGGAGATGGGGGTTAGGCATCTTGCTCATGCATGCCTACAGGTAGGCCAACTCTGGGGCTTGAACCCACGACCTTGCGGCTGGGAGTCCAACACCTAGACCAATAGACTATCCTGCCTTGTTATTATCAATGTTATTATAGGGGCTCGCGCAGGCGGTTTCTTAAACCCCCTATCTTTTTATTTTTATTCCTGGTTTACCCCAAAATTTTAAATCTCTCTACTTCAGCTGTTGAGTATTTCCACAAGTCCTTTTACCAACTGGACACCTTAGCAGGCTCAACTGTCACCTCCAACAATCGGCCCGGGTCTCTGCTGTCAGCACAATTTTTTAACTGATCCGTTGAGTGTGTCAGCTGTCCTGCATTTAGTGTCCTGCCGACAATGCCAAATGTTATTATAAATGACTCAAACTATATTTAACTGGGGATTTAATTATTTTGCAAATGTGTATACGATGTCAAAGACCGTGCTGGTCAGTGAAATGGATATAACGACCTTCAAAAATACACATGCAGGCTCATATACTGGGACACAAACATCCTGCCTCTCTACTGCTCCCCCGCACCAAAAGACCTGAATAGTCCAAACATTCACGCCTTATAGAGATGTTCCCTAAACAGAATGACCTTGGTTGCTCACGTGTCCCAAATTCAGTCAAGATATATGCACACAGGCATATTAAAACTAGGTCTTAGGTCAGACAAATGGGGTATTTTTCCATTAGTGGCATCCTTTTCTTTAGTACGACCAATTTTACTGCAAATGTATGTGTAAGGAGATTTCAAGGTGGTATCCTTGATTTTATGCACCTTCTAGTAGGTGGATTTGGCTGAAATAGCAAAAGGCATTATTTAGGGGTGTCCACATACTTTTATGTAGTGTGTGTGTGTGGTTCAGCTTTCATGGAATTATTTTAGATATTAGGCTTGATTCAGTATCATCATTCTGGAAAAAGCTTGGGAGAATGGACAGTGATACTTTTTTTTTTTTGCAGAATCAATAGACAAGCCTACAATGTACCGCTGCAGAAAGGACGCCCCAACATAAATATTGACAACAGTGACCAACATAAAAAAATAAACTGGCAGACTGAAATACTGTCCTGCTACAGTATATGTAACTATTTACCTAGTTTATTATGCTCTCATCTGACATTCACTCACTAGTAACACTCTAACGTAGGCACTTCGAGGCACAACACAACAATGTTATTTAAAAATGTGTTGGGGGTAGCTTCACTAAAAGCTGCCACTAGCGAGGCCCATGGGCGGGGCCCTTTGGACCCAAATGGTACAGAAGAATAGCATATTCAAGCTGAAGTAATTTGGAAGAAATGTAATGTATTTATGTGCAATTCAACCAAAACATAACACTTTTAACTGTTTTTAATACAGTATAGGCTGAGAAAACAAGAGTATACAGAACTGTAATTTGACCCTCTTTTCTTCACACCTCAAACATCAGGAATTACCAAGCACTGACAGCAGGTTTTGCATCAGTCAATATCAGCAATCAGTGCTTAAGGATTCACAGGCACAAGTATAATGTAAATACTGAAGCGTACACACAAGGGAAGTTTTACAAACCACCATAGCCAGTTCTTGAAATACTACAAGGTCACACTGGGCAAGGCTCACACAGTTTTAAAAAAAAAGTTTCATGTCTGATGATTCACAGGCTTAGATTGATTGTTAGGAAAACCATTAAAAAATGTAAGAGGTACAATCCATAATTGGTTCATAGCATCCTCAGAATTTCTCCCCAGCTCACTTTATGCTGTTTTGAATCACAGCTGTGCACAAAGGTGCAGGTGGCTGTAGGAGGTGTAGACATTATGTGTTAGTAGCACTTAAGTGGGGGAGGTGTGCGCATGTGTGCGCCCTGGGTTTCAAACTAAAACAAAGTTTTTGTAAAGCTGGGTTTAACCACTGAGGCAAATTCCATTTTGGCCAATGAAAAAGTAAGGTTTCAGTGTCTTGAGTGTTTTAAGTTCAGCAGTGTTCAATAAAATAAGTTAAGATCGGAAAAAAGTCCCGTCAGACATCCAGCCATGTCGGCTAAACCCCAACCTCTTTCTGGAGGTGGAGAAAATAGATCGGAAGGGCACATTTTTAATCCACGGCCAGAAATCATCTCCCACGCAGCCTAGACATCATCCATTCAAGGCCCTGGCACAACCTGGAGATAGACAAAAAGGTGGTATATAGTAAAGTGATGGGTTTTGGAGTAGTAACATATACATTTCACCCAAAAACTAAATTGTGCCCCTTTTAAATGTAAAAAAGGCACAACTTTTATTCTTACTGCTTTCCATGCTGTGAGGGTGAGTAACTGAGGAACTAATTATCATCTTTGGGTGAAGTATTCCTTTAATAAAATAAGATCACCATTTGACAATGTTTTATTAATTTGTGCAACAATAAGAAAAGAAAATGATAAATGCTGTGCCCACCCCTCCCCAGTGAGGCCACAGCAGGCCTGGATGTGCCACTGGTGGTCTTTGACTGATGTAAGATGGAGACTCTGGGAGATCTCAGCCACAGACATGCAGCCTTTCACATCTTGCTTGTTGGCGAATATCAAAAGCCCTGCCTTTTTCAGGTCCTTGAATGGCAATAAAATACAGGCTATTAGTGAAAAAGACCTGCAAATTCATTGCCATGTAGAATGATTAAATCTGATGCAGCATGGTATCTAGAGCATCGTGTGTGAAAAAATCTTAAAATCTTAATGTTTCTTTTGATTTATTAGACTATAGATAGATATTCAATTTAATAAGCTATAGAACACGCAACATTGGAGTATTTCACTTGATTTGTTTATTTAAAAAGGTATACTGCTCGATTTTATGTGCACAGAACCCCAAATATCCTCATAGTTCAGGTTTGAAACACAACTGTCCCGTTGTGGTTAGCTGTAAGGGGAACTGTAATACACATTTAAAATACTTGCAAAATCACAATTTATGCACCTTTTACACACTATGGACTTAATTATAGTGCTTATATTGGGAATATATTTTTCATTTCTGATGAAAAAACTAAGCGCAAACCAGCCTTGATTCTGACCGATTCTTTCTAAAAGTCTAAATTCCAGAAATATTTAAATTAATAGCACTCTCTACACACAAACGAGGAGGATACACTGTAGTAATGTACTTTACTTTTTAAGTAATTTACAAAAAGCTGATACAAGCTCCTAGAATTTGAAAAAAATAATAAAAAAAGCCATCGTCTTGTTAATTCATGAGGACTCACTTCATGTGCCAGCATTCTGTAGAGTTCATCACTGGTTACTGATATCCTCTCTCTGTCTGTGCTGTCCACCACAACAATCACAAACTGGTGAAACAGACAACAAAGGTAATGACAATTAACAGTTGTCATCACAATAATTGTATGTATTCTGTATACCACCATTGACCTGCTCTGCCCTCTGGCAACTAGAGAATACACGTCTCCCCCTATCCTATATACATGTACTATACGTTGTCTGTATGACAACTATGGGGACTCATGGGTGTGCTTTCAATTCAAATCCAAACACAACGGTGGCACAACTCTGCAAATGATATGCTTTTGGGTTTTACTAAAATCAACACATCAAAAGGCACCACTCAAACTTCAACCAATTTAAACTTTGACCTAGTTTGCCATTGACCTTTTAGTACAGAGTTCAATTTAATTTACATTCAATTAAGTAAAACGTCAGTGTACTGAATGCATGGCTAAATAACACAGCGGAGTAGTGTTTTGGATTGGATAATTGAATCTGTCAACATTTGTGGTCTGTCACATCCATGAAACGCAGAGAACGTGTTTGAATGTAGTTCAAGAATATAGCAAACGTTAGAGGAAACATTCAGTTAAAAAGTTCATTAAATGTAAGGAACATTTAGTCTACTGAACGCACAAAATGTGTAGTCAATAAACTTAAAGCGCTTAATGTGAGTGAGCTAGTGGAGAAACAAATAAGTTGTATTTTATAGATATATAAACTCATTAAAGCAATACTGAACCCTGACTATAGCCCTTCATGGTGATCATTTTCATGAAATATCCCTTGTACTTTTCAGTTGTTTTTTTTTCAACCTTCATTGACTTCCAGTATTTAATAAAAAAAAAAAAAAAAAAAAAAAAGCAGATGGTGAGTACAATGAGTGTTAGGAGAAGGTAAGGGTTAGGCATATTTCTATACAGAAAATCCTTATGAATTGTGAACATACACATTTACATACACTAAAATACAGTACTGTATTGCATGGAATTATTGCTACAAATAATAAAGACTAATATTAAATAAGATAACAGAAACGGCATTGAGTAAGCAAGTGAGTGTGTGGGTGAATTATTCCAGGGACAGTGGGAGGAAGGGGAAAGGGCTCATTTTCCATGAGAGACGAGCAGGTCCGGTCCTGGCTGATGTTGATTCCCAGGAACCTGAAGTATTGACTCTCTCTACTGCAGTCTCATTGAAGTGGATGGGGCTGTGGCCTCCCCATGCTGCTTCCTGTAGTCCACCATCATCTCCTTTTTTCTTGCTGATGTTGAGGAAGAGGTTGTTATCCTCAGAGGAATCCAATGAGGGCTGTGTCAATTGAAAACTTTAGGGGTTTGACAGATTGCTGTTTAGAGGTGCCACTGGCGTAGAGGGATAAGAGCAGAGGACAATGTATACAGTTGTGGTGCACCTGTGCTGATAATCCAGACATGTAAACGGCGTAGTCCATAAAATACGGCGTAGTCCATAAATATCTGGGATACTAATGTGTATGGCAATGTACTGAAGAGCAGAGGACAATGTATACAGTTGTGGTGCACCTCTGCTGATAGTCCAGACATGTGAACGGCGTAGTGCATAAAATACGGCGTAGTCCATAAATAACCGGGATACTAGTGTGTATGAAAATGTACTGAATACCAGTTTAGTTAGTGGTACAGCGCAAAACCTATTCGGCACACATGTGACTAAATGAGCGTGTTTACACTGGTCACTGTTCCGGGCAGAGAAGTGGATAGTTTCTGTTTTTGGGCTATATATTGCGTGCCGCTTCACAAAAATACATTGGGGAAATACACAATTGGGTCCGCGCGAATTAAGCATCCGGTGCAAACATCAAACTGAACGTGCGCACATCATTTTTATTCTGCTGCCGTTCTGCATTTGGTGTAAACCTGGTGTTGATTTCTGTCCCCTGTAAAGTTTTAGCTGTATATTAATGGAAAACAAAAAGAGGATTTTATAATGTACTTTTATTTCATTTAAATTAATTGAAGAAAGTGAATGACAGTTCAAGAACAATAGTACTATAGCATATCAAATTCAATATTTGTATCTCCCTACCTGCTCTGTAATGGTTTACAAATGCTTTCATTTGAACTATTAGTGAATATAGTGAATATGATTTTAATATGCTGAAAATATACAGACACAAAAAAAGGAAATTGAAAGGAAGCTGCTAAGTTCTAACTCTAAATTCACAAGTTTCCTGTACTGCAGCTTTAAATTCATATTTTACAGTCCAAGTCATTTGACCCGCACTTCCACACTAAAACAAATTGTCCTTACCCATAGAAAGATTTTTGCAATTTTCCATTGTTGGAATATTTGCCAAGAAATTATAAAGGCACAGGCAAATTACATGATGGTAGGCTTACCTCAGTGTTTGTGTAGTATGTGTTCCAGGATGATCTCAAGGACTCCTGACCCCCAATGTCCCACATCAGAAAGTGGGTGTTATTCACAACGATCTCCTCAACATTGCTTCCTATTGTAGGAGATGTGTGCACCACTTCATTCATAGAACTATACCATAAAGAGAGGCACAAATATTTTAGGTTTTATATGACACTGGTCCTTTCCAGAATTTCTTCTACCTGAGACATTCACCCCTTTACAGGAAACTGCACTGCTGCCAGAGCAGCAACTTTTCTGAAGTTAAAATTTTGTTCTGTTATTGTCTTTCATACATAGAAGCACCTTATAAATGTCAGTGATAGCAGAACAAAACAATTTCAGCAAATGAAAGACATTGTGTCTATAATGGCAGATTTGTAGAAACATTTTAAGTTTGTTTATGAGAAACAATGAAAGCGAATAGCAGATGAATACAACTGTGTTGCCAGTTGCATACCTACAGTTCATGTACAGTTTATACACGTCTGTATACAGGCATACATAAATTAAACTAATTTAATGATAACCTTCTTGCAGTGTTCGCTCGGCCCAAGACCAACTATCTTTCAGGGATACAGTGCCCTCCAGAATTGGCACCTTTGGCAAAGATAAGAAATGTATTGTTAATCATTTAAATCTTACACTGAAAATATGAGAATTCAGTGGGGTAAAAGTATTCAATAAAAAATAAAAAATAAAAAATACATCTCAAAAACACATGCACCTGCATTTAGTACATTGTGATTCTACCTTTCCTAAGATAGCAGTACTGAGTCTACTGGTGTGTATGGCAATGTACTGAATATCAGGTTAGTGGTACAGCGCGAAGCCCATTCGGCACACATGTGACTAAATGAGCCTGTTTACACTGGTCACTGGCTATGCAGAAAAGTGCTGGACGATGTGGGAAACCATAAAGAGATCCGAGACCATTCCTTAATAGAAAATCTCCTTTGTCCCTGAATTTTTACATGCATTTGGTGGTATATTTTGGCTCATTGTCCTGCTGGGATATCTAACCACTGCCCAGTCTTAGCTACCTGGCAGATGCACATAAATTCTCCTGATATTTGAAGAGAGTTCATGATGCTGTTTATCATAACTTCCCAGGGCCTTTGGAAGAAAAACAGTTCCACAACACAATAGATCCTCCGCCATACCCACACACAGTGGGGATGGGGTTATTTTCTGCATGACCATGACTCTTTTATGCCAATCTCAACTCTGCTGTTTGTTGGCAAACAAAAGCTAGATTTTGACCATAGAACCTGGTTTCAATCAATATTCCAGTAATGTTTAGCGAACTCAACGCACTTCTGTTTGTTGTTTGATGAGAGCAGGGGCTTTCTTTTGGCAAGCCTTCAAAATAATTTGTTGGCATGGAGGTAGTGTCTACTTGTAGTTTGAGACTTTGTGACATCAGGATGCACAACAACTCCTACAATTGTCCAACTGTGATCCTTGGAGATGGTTTTGCCTCTCGAACTATCTATCTCTGTACATGGGCAAAATACACTTGAGTCCTCTTCCAGGCAGGTTCATCACAGCTCTAGTTGTTTGAAATGTCTAAATAATTAATAGTGGAGATAGGTATTTTCAGTTGTGAAGCTATATAAATTATAGTCATTGTCAGATTTATGAAGGTCAGCAACCTTTTGTCTTATTTAGTTTGTGTTCTTCTCTTCCGTGTTGATGAATGACTAAAGATGTTTGGTCTGTGTGTCACCTCATATATATACCCCAAGTGAAACAGAAAGTCATGGATAATTTTGAAGACTCAGGTGTGCTTAAAATAGGTACATTTATCAGAATAGGAAGATACTGTATGTTAAATATTGCTGTATGCCAATATTTGTGATGGGTTTAAGAAAAAAAACTTTTGTAATTTGTTTCATTTCTTCCAATTATTTTTGGAATAATTTTACCTCATTTTCAGTGTAAGATCAAGCTGGTAAATAATGCAATTTTGCTCATCTTTACCAAGTGCGGAAATTCTGGAGGGCACTGTATATTGCAAGAATATGAAGCTATAGGTAGGTAATATTAATACTCACAATTGGTAAAGAATCGTTGTCTTCCCAGCGTTGTCCAGACCCACAATAATAACCTTGTGCTCTGTGGGGCAGAAAACAACAATACAAAAAAAATTGGATGACCTTGCACCAGCCAAAACCATCACATCCACCAAGCTATGCCTTAGCAACTACCCAGGACTCCCTATGCATGTAATGCACCCCAACATCCTGGCAGCCAAGATAAGATACTGGTACTGATAGCAATCCCATGTATTTTCTTAAGAGAAATGCAGCAAGTGCGGTTTTATACACCTCGATACTGTACTACACGAAAATGAGGAGATTCTCTTCCTCCACCTTAGATGTAAAATCAACATATGGCTGAGATTTCGGTAAAACCGTACTTAAATGCATCATACTACATTTATTTGTGTTGCATGCGTTGTGAAAGATTTATTCGTTGTTCCATTTGTTATAATAATAAACGTAAACTAATAATCGTATTGATTTTTCAGACTGCAATCAGGATGATTTAGCCTACGGTACGTAAATATTCAGCTGATGTGGCTGACATAATATTTATGTTCCATGGTCTTAGAGAACCACAGGTCAAAGCAAGGTGTCCAGTATACCGTAGAGTAGACAGAATGCAAACCAACCAGTCTCCTCGATTACGTGGGTACACACTATCTTCTTGTTGTTGGGTATCAATACCGAGGGATTTGGTTTCATTTCCCATTAAGTTAGTTCAGATACAACTAACATAGCACAACTTGAGTTATTTATTGTAAAATTTATAAAACGTTATACAAAAATCCACTAATATGACTGTAAATAGACTATGGTGTGTACCAGACACGTCAGAAATTAGTTTAGATTTCTAATGGACAACAGCTTTCCTTACCGTCACTCGACGAATTTTACAGGCCCATTCTTACCTTGGTGGTTAAAAAGCCTCCACAATTTAGTAAAAATTATTCCCATGATTGGAGTTGGGGCCAGTTTGCGTAATTTTGTTGTAGCTAACTAGTGTTGATGCTATCAACATTAGCAAGTTAGTGCTAATTTCGCTACAGCGCTATGAAATTGAAAGCAGATAAGAGTTCCTTTAGGAAAACGTTCCATATTTATGTGACTATTGTATTTTCCACATAGCGACTAAATGTAAACACACACATAAATGGCTGTAGCGTTATATGACTAAAAACAGGATTTTGTTATGCGCTGCGCTGGTTAGCTGTCAAACCTAGGTTTGCGTGATTGGTGATTCGATTTGGGCAGTGTCTTCTTCGTCGACGACGTTGACTTTTTTCTTCTTCATTTTCTTTACCCTCCATTACTTCTACAGCGACCAGCGACACACAGTGGCCCTCATACATGAAACGTGCTTACGATAATTTTACCGATAGAGCTGGTATTCATCATTATTATCTTTGTCTTATCCTTACGATCAAACCCACGTCTGGTCGGAGACGTAAACAAACGTCAACAAACGTCAAAAAATAAGATGAGTTTAATCCTTGATTTGTAATCATACATTATCACGAAAACATAGCCTCAGTAAAAACCACCATAAATAGCCCATAGCCTATAATTGGTAATATAAAATAAGATGACAAGAGTGCATACAAACGTAGGCCAACCATAATGTATCACCACCTTATTAATTAGTAGTCCTATTATTCATTCCTTTTACTTTATGTTGCAGTTTCTCATATTTCTGTATTCTTGTTCATGCCTTGGTAAAGTTGAATTGCCTTTGCATAGGCTATGTAATTACTGATGCACTAGACCAATAAACTTGCGTTGCCTTGCTTTTCCTAAGTCAGTCATGCCTATAATATTCACATACTCGAAGAGCATAACTGATCAATATAATTTAGATTTTGATTACCTATAGGTGCAGAGAATGGCCTGCAAAACCCCTGCAACTGGCCTCAACTGGCTCGCAGTTGGCCTTCCACCCATTCCTCCGGGACTCTGCTACCAGGTCTGCGTATTTTGCTTTGCTATTTTTGCTGTGATTTCTCCTTAAATTCTTCCCAGGGGAATGTAGCTCTAAAAGGACCAGAGTGGTGGTGGCAATGAAGTCTGGGAACCTCAGTTGCCTCCCTAGGTCAACCAGAAGCTGCCAGTCTCTTGTTGTTGCAAGCATGGGTCTTTGGTCAGGGTCTTTGGTTAGGGTCCAGGTTTCTCCTCTGCTCGAACAAAGGCGATGGTACGTTTTGGTGGCTCCAGCTGCCTGCTCTAGTTGATGCCAGTGCAGATGGTGTCTGCTACTTCCCTCAGGACTTGGTCATGGCACCACTGATGCCACCCCTCTCCCACGGCCCGTGGACAGCAGCTGAAGGGCCTAGTAATTCAAGACCTAGCTACAGCTGTAGCTAGGCTCCTTGGCAGACCGAGCCACCTGTGCAGGAATGGGCTTCCTTTCAAAGCCCTACACGATAGTAATTGAAACTTCATAGACTAGCAGTGGCTAGAGGAGTTGAGGCAGGATTACATGCTAATATATATATGCCTTGAAATTGCCATGAAACCCTGACCTGTCCATTGTGGAGAGCTACGGTTGTCACTTGTTGCTTTGTGTGCCGCTGTATCCTTCAGGCTGTTGGTGAATATCTTGCCCAGGCTGTTGACTGGATTTTCTGTCACAGATGGAATTTGGGTGCCTCCTACAGTGAAGTTAAACTGATGGGTTATTTTTCCATTTTTCCTTTCCTGAGGACAGGAAAACTAGATTTTGCGGCCTTGAATATCATCCTTGCCCATGCAATGAGCCGTTCAGTCCTTGTAGGGGCCACCTGCATCCGGGCATTGATGTAGTCGTTACTGTTAGGTCATCTAAATGTACGCTCTTATTGGAGGTTGACAAGTACCAGGGGCCTCTGTACTCCACTTCTGCAGACTTCTGCAGGCATGTTCATGGCTAGCGCAAATTGGGACACTGAAATTGTGCAGTCAGTAATGATACCCTTCTCAAGCATTGCCACGCTGATGTCAAAGTTCCAGAGGAGACCCTCAGACTAAAGTTGTTGCAATAGTACAGGTTATGGATCTTTACCAGGACGTGGTGTTTGGTAAGAGACAACTAGCTTGTGTGGGATCGATCCATAGGCGTTAGCAAGGTCCAGTCAAACTGCCAGGTCTCCTCTGCATTCCTGCGCCTCTCTGATCAATTGCGTTACCACGCCTGTGTGTACTATACATCCTGGCAAACCTGGGACTCCCCCCTTCTGCACAGAAGTGTCTATGTCTGAGTTGTTCAGGAGGAATCCTATGAGGCGATTGGCAACGATCTTGAAGAAGAGCTTGCATTCTATGCTGAGAAGTGAGATTGTCTCTTGTGTAAAAACCCCTTCACTGATGACGCGGTGGCTTGAGGGCTGTTTCCCTTTTTCCCCCATAGTCTAAAAGCTATGAAAAATGTACATAAGATAGCTTGTACTAGAAAGTGATGAGTATCGGCACCAGTGTTTCTAAATATCTGCTAGGTTCACCCAAGGAGAAGAAAAGGATTGCTTGAATCCAACATGAGTAAAAACAGTATATTTAATACCAATAATGATTGTGAGAAAATACGTACAGTTGGTAAAGAAAAAAATGAACAAGTCCTATAACAGTCCTGTCGAGAATTATTAGTCAGAGCTCAAGTCCATGGGTAGGCCTACTACCCAGGTAGAGAGTAAACCATTGGAGATCTCAAAGCTTATGAAAAAATTATGCTCAATGGGATGATGAGAACCGCGGTAAAGTTAGTTTTAATTTGGATATTCGACAGACATTCACCCAGTATCCAGTGACGGCTTCTTACTCAGTTCACCCAGTATTGGCAGTATAAATGCGGATGCTTAGGGACAATCAATAAATTACTATTGTTAAAACAATGTTACCGGAAAATCAACATTTATTTTAATAGCTTCCATGTCACATGACCTACGGACTCCAAACCAATAGAGCTCAACAGTGTGGTTCCGGAAGTAAAAATCAGAAGAAGACACAAGTCCGTATAATATCAACCTTGTTTTAAGAAAAATGTGTTTTATTCGCGCTGTCACTGAGAAGTACTACACTACCCACAGTCCTCAAGTCTAACAGCGACGTCTCTGATTGGTGGAGCTCGCTGTTACCATAGAAATGTTTTATACCCACATAGGAGCCTGGCTATCATGTTTTATCACGCAATTTGGCGCAATGTGTAAAACCTTCGAATGTCATGTTGGCTACAGCTAGCTTTTAAATGCAAGATCGTTTACATTAAGTTGAACCGAGCAACCATCAAGTTGTTACTATGCCCCTGTGAATCAATCAATAAGACTTTATTTATATAACGCCTTTCTTGCAAGAATAATTTAGCAATAAAATATTAAATTACCATTAAGTTAAATAAAAGCATAATAGAGGACTTAATTACAGAGGGAAATTTAATTTCTTAAATGGCGAAAAAGATTCAATGTTGTAAGAGAAGATAGCTAACAATAGCTAAACGTGACTTAATAAGAAAACAATTTCCGTATATGGATTCGTATATCACTCTCATCTCATCATCACTCAGAGAGTGATATACGAATCCAAATACGAAAATTGTTTTTTTTTTACCATGGATTCGTATATATACAATATATATATATACTATTTTGAAGAATATAAACACTATGAGAAGGATTAAATTCAAGAAGAAGTGCGCTAAACTATTGTTATGAATGGAAGTCCTTGTAAACGCAAAATCATTCGCAATGGTTTATGGGATAAGTAGTTCATTACCCGTATAATTTGTAACCACGATACTTAATAAACTGATAAGCTGATAATTTGGGCGAGAGCTCTCGAGGGGGTTCGTCGCCTAAGCTGGGGTCTGGTTTTGTCCGTTCGCCGCCACCACCCGACGCCTGAGCAGCCCGTGCGCAGAGAATGTGGGAGAGCTCACGCTGTCGCAGCCGCCAGTCCGCTCTCACCGCGAGGCTCAACGCAAGGTCTCGTTGCTGGAGAGCCGCCGCTGTACTTGGGCGTCGGCACGGTCGCCAGCCCGCCCGCGTCGCTGGTGCCGATGCCAGGTCCAGTCACCACAGGGCTCACCCTATCACACTCCGGCCCCGGAATCGCCGCCGGCCGGCACTTGCTCCTAGTGCTGTCACATGGTCTAGCCGCTGGAGAGTCGCCGCCGCACTCCGGCCTCGGAGCATTCACCAGCTCGCTCCCGCCACTGAAGCTGTTGCCAGGCCCAGCCGCTGTGGAGTCCACACCACTGCAGTCTGGCCCCGGCGTTGTCTCCAGCTCGCTCCCGCCGCTGAAGCATTAGCGCCGCAAAGGTGTATTTTTTTTTTGTTAATTAGTATTTCTATTCAAGTTCCCCGACAGCCTTAGATACGGTCGGTTATTGTTTGGAGTTCTACTGAGAACCCCTGTATCTCTGCGTTGTGTTTGTTTTGCCTCTTGGCAGTGTTTGTCCTTTATTAAACCCGAGCACAGCTCGGTAACTCTCACCTTGCTGCTTTCCTGTCTCGGCTCGCGCCTGCACTCGCCACCTCAGCGCATTACAAACCCTTGGTTTTACTCTACCTTTTCTCCCCCAATCCACCAAGTTTGCATTATATTTCATTTTTATTTCTAAAATGTATGCTCGTGTCTTAGTCAACTGTTTTTAGCCTATAGTTTCTCTATTTTTGCGTTTTTAGTTGCACTTTTTTAAACTTTTATATCAACCTACCTTTAAGATGTCCTTGAGTGTATTTTTAATAAACTAAATCTACATCTTGTTCTAACTTTAACATAATTAACCTTAAGACATAAGTGTATATCTAACCTTTAGTCAGATAAGAAGTTTAAGCCTAGGTCTACCCAAACATGAAAAAATAACCCACCCAAACTCATCCCCTTCAATCCATTTTATTGTCAGGAGAGGTCAGTGAACTATTCATTGAAAAAGATCCTGTAGTCATTTCAGTAAGCGTACAGAAAGGTGTAACGGTTTGCTTATGGGTTGGACCCCCGAAGCAGATTCAGACTTCGAGACAAGAGATTGAAGTTAACGGTTTTATTTTCCGCTCGGGCACAGGGAGTGGGTGAGACAATGCGGTGCTATCCTGGTGGTAGCGGATGGGACCCGGTGGTGGAGGATTTGAGGCAGGCAAAGGTAGACTATTAGCTGGAGGCAGGCTCAGTTAGGTAGTTGCTGGAGACAGAGGAAACACAGGTGAGATTACTTTTAGCCAAGTTAGAGCAGTTTTCACTGGCGTTTCAGCCTGGAGAGTTACCACGTGGAGTGTGGACAACAATCTGGCGATGAATGAGTTAAGAGCCGGGTTTCTTATACTGAGCTTGTTGAGTAAGGGGTCAGGTGTGTCCGGCGATGAGTGTAGAGCCACGCCCCTGCTGATGAGCACACACACGGGAGGAGACATGGAAAGACAGACAAGGAAAACCAACAGGAAACACAGGGGAATTCCTAAAACAAGACCGGGCTGTGACAGTACCCCCCCTTCCTGATCAGGAAACAGGGGAGGTTGATAACCCAGCATGGCCGTTAATGGGGACATACCTGTAGCAGAGGTGGAGAGTGAGTTGTGTGCATATTCAATCCAGGGGATATGGGTGCTCCAGGCAGAGGGGTTCCACGCGGCAACGCAGCGAAGTGCCACTTCCAAATCTTGATTGGCCCGCTCAGTTTGGCCATTGGACTGAGGATGATATCCTGAGCTGAGGCTTACAGAGGCACCTAAAGCTTTAAAACACTTTCCAGACTTGGGAGGAGAACTGAGGTCCTCGGTCGGAAACAATGTCTCTGGGAATGCCGTGAAGGCAGAAGACATGCTGGACCAGTAGATTTCTGGTTTCCATGGCTGAAAGCAACTTGGGAAGGGAGACAAAATTAACCGCCTTAGAGAATCGAGCTACAATAGTCAGAATCATAGTGTTACCTTCTGAAGGTGGCAGACCAGTGACGAAGTCTACAGCGATGTGGGACCAGGGACGACTTGGAACGGGTAAGAAGCACAGGAGAACCGCTGGGGACTGATGGGAAACCTTGCCGCGGGCAGATGGAACAGGCTGCCACAAAATCACGTGTCCTTGGTGATTGTGGGCCACCAGAATTGCTGTTTAAGGACAAAGTGCGCTGGATTCCTGGATGACAGGTGAGTTTAGAGGAGTGTCCTCACTGGAGAACCTGTGATCTCATAGAATCAGGCACAAACAGACGGGTAGTAGGAACGTTATCTGGGACTGGCTGTGTGCGCTGTGCTTCCTTCAGAGTCTCAATGTTTCACACCGCCGTAGCAACAATGCAAGTAGCTAGGTGTGCAAGTGCTAGGTGTGTCCTTGTCACGCTGACGGGACAGAGCGTTTGGTTTCTGGTTGCGTGATCCTGGTCGGTTGGTTAATGTGAAGTTAAACCTTCCCAGAAACATGGACCACCTTGCCTGGCGAGGGTTCAGCCTCTTGGCGGACTGAAGGTAGGCAAGGTTTTTGTGGTTGGTCCATGAATACCATATACCATGAAATGATGTTGGAATCCTTCCAACCAGTGAAGCCAACCAGAGAAGTAAGAGGGGCAGCCACCTTACTGTAATCCTTGATGAATCTCCGGTAAAAGTTGGCGAACCCAAGGAACCGCTGGAGTCGTTTTCTGCCCTCCGGCTTTGGCCATCCCACCACCGCTTTGATCTTGGCTGGGTCCGGTCTCAACTTGGCCTTCTCCACAATGAATCCATGAAAACTTACAGATTCGGAGTGAAACTCACTTCTGCTTTGACGAATAACTTATTACTATAGCACAGTCGCAGGGTCTGTATGGGGGCAGGGCAAGAGCTCCATCTTTGCTGAACACCTCAGCTAAGTCATGATAAATACTAGGGACCAATGAAAGATCAGGGGGCTCTGGAGGTTAAGGGATGGACAGCGCAGGAGAAGATGTCGCTGATTGCATACAGTAAGCATTGCAGTAAACACTCCAGCTTTTAACCGTGCTAGAGCACCAGTCTATGTGTGGGTTGTGTAGATGCAGCCAGGGCTGACCCAAGACTAGCAGGGTGTTGGGTGCAGGAATCAGGAGCAGCTGGATGAATTCGCAATGGTTGCCTGAGAGAAGGAGGGTAATGGATTCTGTCTGGTGAGTGACCCTTGAGAGTAGTCTGTCATCTAACGCGCTAACCATTTGTGGTGCAGGGAGTTTTTGGAATGGGAGACCACTTTGGGCAGGTGGCATCAATGAAGTTATCATCTGCTCCCGAGTCTATTAGGGCTTTTAGGGGGAAGGAAGAGTGTTCCCACATAGTCATTGCTTTAAGCTGGGTGCGTTGATAGGGAGTAGGAGTGGAGGATCGAGTTTGGCTCACAAGAACTCTTCCTGCATCTGGTAAGCCTAGGCTTTTGTCAGCTGCAGGCAGGATGAAAGAACGTGACTGGCTTGTCCACAGTAAATACAGAGACGCTCCCTCAGCCTCTGCTGCCTTTCAGAAGGGGTGAGTCGAGTGCATCCAAGCGGCATAGGCTCCTCTCTGGTGACGATAGGTGGATACTTGGAGGAAAATGGGTACTGGAGGGGATACCTGAAGTAACAGGAGGATGTGACTGAAGGGAAGGATTGGGAGATAGAGGACGGTGGGTCTTTTCTCTGCATCGCTCCCTCATACGATTATCCAACCTAGTGGCTAGGGAAATCAGAGCCTTAAGAGACTGGGTATCATCCCTCACTGCCAGATCATCTTTCATGGTTTCAGAGAGGCCATGGGTAAAAACACTCTGAAGTGCGACCTCATTCCAACCACTTTCAGCTGCCAGGATTCTAAACTCAATTGAGTATTCAGCCACTGATTTAGTGCCCTGGCGAAGAGATAACAGATGACTGGAAATGTCCTTCCTTTTAACGGGCTGATCAAAAACTTCTCTCATCTCAGTAGTAAATTGCTGGTAACTAAGAGCAATATGTGAGTCTCTCTGCCACATGGCAGTTGCCCACTGAGCTGCTCTGCCAGAGAGAAGACTAATCAAATACACCTTTTTAGCTTCAGACTGGTAGGTGGCAGGTTGTTGTGAAAACATTAGCGAGCATTGCAGGAGGAAGCGTGAGCAAGCGCCCAACTCACCACTGTAGCGTTCTGGAGAGGGAATGTGGGGTTCCCGTGGAAGAGGAGCTGGGGCAGGTTGAGCCAGGGGCGTTGGTGGTGGATTAACAGCTGGCAAAGTCTGGCTGGCGGTGAGACGGTCCAGCTGAGTGCTCAACTGGGCGATACTTGTCTTGAGGGAATTTAAAATTTCCATAACATCATGGAGCACATTGTCATGATGACCAAGCAATGCTCCCTGCGAAGCTAAGGCCTGGTGTAGCGTACCTGGATCTGAGGGGTCCATTATATGGCCAGATTGTTCTGTAACTGTTTGCTTATGGGTTGGACCCCAGAAGCAGAGTCAGACTCCGAGACAAGACATTGAAGTTAACAGTTTTGTTTTCCGCTCGGGCACAGGGAGCGGGTGAGACAGTGCGGTGTGGCGGCTATCCTGGTGGTAGCGGATGGGACCCGGTGGAGGAGGGTTTAAAGGCAGGCAAAGGTAGATGATCAGCTGGAGGCAGGCTTAATTAGGTTGTTGCTGGAGACAGAGGAAACACAGGTGAGATTACTTTCAGCCAAGTTATAGTATTTTTTCACTGGCGTTTCAGCCTGGAGAGTTACCACGTGGAGTGTGGAAAAAAAAATCTGGCGATGAATGAGTGAAGAGCCGGGTTTCTAATACTGAGCTTAATGAGTAATGGAAGTCAGGTGTGTCCGGTGATGAGTGTAGAACCACGCCCCTGCTGATGACCACACACACACACATGCACAGGGGAGGAGACACAGGGAAAGACAGACAAGGAAAACCAACAGGAAACACAGGGGAATTCCTAAATCACAGACTACAGACACAGACAGGCTATGACAAAAGGTTTCTTAATGTTATAGTTGACCTTCAGCCTATTATACATTTCCTCAAATCCATTATAGCAAAATTTCCTCCCCAACCCACTGCTTATAATTGAAGCACAACTGTGGACGCCAGAGGAAAGAATAGACATGAGTCTAGCCAATGGGGTCGATAACCTTTTTCAATCAATCAATCAATCAAATTTTATTTATAGAGCGCCTTACAACAGCCAAAAGGTGCACAAGGCGCTTTCCAGTAAAAACATCAATAAACAACAGTACATAAAAACACAAGTGTACATAAAAATAGCAATCGAGTAAAGTCGGAGGCTACGTGTTAAAAGCTTGTCTAAATAGATGTGTTTTCAACTGCGATTTAAAAACACTCAACATGGTAATACTTCTTAAGTGAGGTTGAAGTGCGTTCCACAATTTTGGGCCCTGGACGGCAAATGACCGACCTCCAAACTTTTTATATTTGGACTTTGGAATCACCAGCGAGGTGTGGTCAGAGGAGCGCAAGGTTCTGGCTGTGCTGTATGCTAACGTTACTGTTTGGTCAATAGTACGAACGAATCAGCTGGTCGTCTCTCGAACATAAATGGCACATTTCTCCCTTTATTTATACAGTCTATAATTTCTCCCACATAGCAAAGCCATAACGCAGCAAGGGAAAATAACTAGTTTACATGAAACATCCAACTACATATTGTACACCACTGACAAGGGAAAAGTCACTTCTCTCGGTGTCTGTGGCTAGCTTCAATCTAATGCTATCATTATCAAACAGCAGTTTTCATTTGCATTGCTAAAGTTGGAATACCTTACCCCTCCAGCAGAAAACAGGCAACTTTGGCATCACTTTGA
>JAOEHI010016693.1:0-17415 GCA_025447815.1 Percopsis transmontana
TGTACTAAAATGGCCCCCACAGTCACCAGATCTCAACCCAATAGAGCATCTTTGGGATGTGGTGGAACGGGAGCTTCATGCCCTGGATGTGCATCCCACAAATCTCCATCAAGTGAAAGATGCTATCCCATCAATATGGGCCAACATTTCTAAAGAATGCTTTCAGCACCTTGTTGAATCAATGCCACGTAGAATTAGTTCTGAAGGCGAAAGGGGGTCAAACACAGTATTAGTATGGTGTTCCTAATAATCCTTTAGGTGAGTGTATAAGACACCAGTGTACATAGAGTTAAAGTGAATTATCTCTCAATCTATAAACAAGAAATGTCCTCTACTTTCATCAGCTAATGACAGAAGTCCTCTTTGGAATACGTGTGATTAAGTTCAACAAGTGGGAAGAGCACTTCTCTCAGAAAATCGCCGACTGCCGCAAGCAGGAGCTCTCCCACCTCAAGGCCATCAAGTACCTGGATGCAGTGTGTGTGTACACCTGGGCTGCCTTGCCCGTGGTCATCTCCATCCTAACCTTCGTCACATATGTGCTGCTGGGACACCAACTGACCGCAGCCAAGGTACACAACATGATAATGTTACACATGATCAGTAGATTAGCAATGTTTTTACGATACCCTGACATGTTTTGCGCAAGGCTTTATACGCCACAGTTTTCTTTTTTTAATTCAGCGGTTGTCAATTTTTGCAGAGCAATTTTAATGCAGCAAATCGATTAGAATTATTATTATGATCATACCAGTACCACTATGCTCATGGTAGTAAGTTAGCTTATACCGTATGTGTAATATGTATTATGTAACATTAAACAACATGACATTTTGTTTTTTTCCCCCGCCAGTGACCATGTCAATGCTCAGTCTCATCTGTTAATTATTAAATTAAAAAAGTAACAATTTGAAGATAACCATGGTGGGGGACGTTAGAACACTAGAGCAAATTGATTAACCGTGTAATGGTAATTGATTAATGTGTAATGGTATGGAAAATATCCAGAAAAAACTAAATCCAGGTGCTGGACAAAATCGGGGTCTCGTAGTGTATTTTTGTACAGCCATGGAAAAAATTAAGAGACCACTGCATATTTTTTTATAAATATATTACATATAAATAAAATATTATTATATTTAAAATAAATGTGCAGTGGCTCCATAGCGATAGGTGATATTTCAAAAAGCTTGATTCAGGTTAAAGCTCGTTTGGTTCAGCTCCATCTTTTGCACTGTAGGTGTTCACTACCCTTGCTCTGGTGGGCATGTTGATCTTGCCTCTCAACTGCTTCCCCTGGGTCCTTAATGGCATCTTGGAAGCTAAAGTGTCGCTAGAACGCATCCAGAGCTTCCTTAAACTGACCAACCAGGACCTGCTCACATACTACAGCCAGTGTAAGTCAAGTAAAGTATAAGATGTAGTGTGTAACATGCCTTACACCTGAGCAGAATTAGTGTTTGGCCTCTAATTACCATAAAATACCTTGTTTAAGAAGAGCTACGTTCATATTGATGCACACAATTGCACACATGCCCCCACTAGCCATATAATATGTACTCATTTAACTGTTATTTACAGTTGATTAATATTTCATATTAAAATTGACAACACTACATAACATACCACAACCTTACAGCCACTTAACATTCTTTAAAATCCACTTCTACCTTAATCAATTAAAATGTGAGCTATTCTGAAGTGAAAAATCCCTCTTGACCTCTGTGACTCCACCATCACTCTTCCACACTCCTAGCAACATTATTACCATAGTACAAATACAAATACAGTAGCTAAATGATTTAATGAGTTTTAAAATAAAATAATGGCTGCATTGAAATTCTGTGTTTTTTTTTTATTTTTTATATTCAGCACCTCCTACAGACCCCCAAACATGTGTCCTGTTGAACCAGGGCACCTTCTCCTGGCAGGAGTCCAGTGGTCCAGAACGGTCCCCAGGGGAAGCTCCTGCCTCTGAGACAGGAAGTGGGGGTGCTAAAGGGAGTCTACTGCTACATAGTTTGGATATTAATATAACTAAGGTACAGTGTATTGTGTGTGTGTGTGTGTATATATAGGTGTATATATAGCATGTGTGTATACTGTATATAAAAAAGGTTTGTCTCCTTTAGGGATCCCTTGTTGTTGTAGTGGGGAAGGTGGGCTGTGGGAAGAGTTCCTTATTGGCAGCCATCACAGGAGAGCTCAAGAGGTACATTCAGTTTTACAATAACCGTCTAATATCAATCTAACTCAGTTTCTACTGATATGGTAATCATTTCAATGTGTACCAGTGAACCAGTTCTTCCCTCTGACCTCCCTTGATGTGGATTTGGTTCTAGTGGTTAGGAATAAAGGGCAGACTGAGGCTTCATCTGTAATCTTCCCTCCTGCTTGTGCAGGCTGGGGGGGGTGGTGTACATCAAGGACAGAGAGCGTGGCTTTGGCCTGGCTTCCCAGGAGCCGTGGATCCAGCATGCCACTGTACGCGACAACATCCTGTTTGGCAGGAGCTACAGCGCCACCTTATACCAGGCTGTGATTGAGGCCTGTGCTCTGACAGATGACCTAAATGTAAGACCCAACACAAGGATACAATCTCATATGTCTGTCTATACTGCTGCGATAATTGTCTGCCTCGTTGAGACCATGATAGTATTTATACTGAGCATATCCAGACTGACGCGCAGAGCAACACTGAACATGGAGTGAATGTAATGCTGTGATGCTGAGTGTCTAATACTGTACTCGCTATGTTTACCACTACACTGAGTTGTGTTTGAGAGTGTAAACTACACACCACACACGCAGCTTGGACACATTTCTAGGTTATGACGCAGCACGCTCTGCTTATGTAGCTTCTGCCCAAAGGAGACAAGACAGAAGTAGGCGAGAACGGAGTCACCCTCAGTGGGGGCCAGAAGGCCCGGCTGGCCTTGGCCAGAGCTGTTTACATGGTGAGTTTTGCCCCGTAACCATGGAAACACTATAGGCTTCTACTTTGAACGCACCGGAAAAAACATTCTTCAGCCAACACCCTTGTACATGACAATTATGTACAATTACTATTGTGTGTTTTAGTAATAAATATAATACATTTCTATATGACAGCCTTGTGATCTGATCCACATTGCTTCATGATACCGGTTCACTGCTAATGTTGGCATCCCTCTCTCTTTAAAATGAAGGAGAAAGACATCTACCTTCTCGATGACCCGTTGGCAGCTGTTGATGCTGACGTGGCTCATCATCTCATGCAGAAATGCATCCTGGGAATCCTGAGGGACAAGACCCGAATCCTATGCACACATCGTGTAGAGTTGGCCGACAAAGCTGACATCATTGTTCTCATGGACAATGGGACCATCGTTAAAACAGGTACATGAGCGTTAACCTGTCTATCTCCGCTTTGTCTTGGCTGCTTCGCTGACATCACACAGCTCCTGTCAGGACACTGGTGTCTTGTCCATGTATTCCAGTATTGAAAACAGTATGAAATCATCCTGAAATATGTGGATTAACAAAATGATTCTAAATGATAATGTCAGCCTTACACTGACAATCTGTGTACAGTCACCATTGGTTACCCAGCATAGCAGCTTGGTATCTCGAAGCTGATTTTCTTGTATGATGCAGATGTTCAGAAATAGCTCATAATTAGTTTCAGATTATTGAGAACAAAAGATTTTTTTCCGTCATATCTGCCCTTTAACCTCTGGTATTGAACAGGTTCCCCAGCAGACATTCTCCCAATGCTAGAAGCTGTGCCTAAAAGATTCAAGAACGACAACAATACAAAAGAAAAAGGTATTCGCCATTTTTCAGTTCCATCGTTTATGTAAGTTATTTAAGTACTTTATTGATCCCGTGGAGAAACTTGTCCTCTGCGTTAGACCCACCCTAACTACTTAGGAGCAGTGGCCAGCAACAGTTATAGCAGTGCAATCTTCTAAAGGGACATTGAGCTATTTTTTAACCCTGGACTGTATAGCTTCCTTCTAAAGGGACATTGAGCTATTTTTTAACCCTGGACTGTATAGCTTCCTTCCGCATGCTGACATTCAGGATGACATATACTGTGTGTTCCATGAAGGTATACAGTCAGTTAAGTATGTTGTGCCTTTTAATTTGCACCAGATGGCAGTAAGCGGGAGTTGGACAACCCAAAGTTATCCAGTGAGCTGCGTGTGGACGATGATTCTGACCAATCGGGGGAGGAGCACAAGGAGGTGGGCGGTCTGGCATGGACTGTATACCAGTCCTACTGTGTAGCCATTGGCAGAGCCCTGGCTGTCTGCATCTTGATGTCTCTCCTCCTAATGCAAGGTTTGAATCTGGTTTGGATATACATACTTACCTGTGCAGTTTGGTCTAACCCCAAGATGCTTAGAGTACTTTTGGAAGCTGGTGGGATGGAAACCCATACAGTAGTTCTAGCCATTGAGCTACATAGGTGCACAGCTCATACATTTGCCCACAAATCACATTGTGTTTTATACTATTTTCTTTTTCAAATTGCACTGAAGAGTTGCCAGATACATTTGAGGGTTTGGAAAAAATCCTTTGTATTGTTTTTATTCTGTTAACTTTAATAAAATGTTGATCCTTTTTTTCAATAAATATATTTTATATTATGTCATCATTTATGTTATACAGAAAATAGAAGTGGTTCATAGCTTTGATAAGATACAGGTAACACTGACTAGACCCGTGTAAATCCTTATGCACTCATACTTCATAATCCCATAAAGACATGGAAATAGCCTTGGAAGAGTTAATTGCTGCTAGCTGCATTTTGACAACACTAACTGATTTAGTTTTTCTGTCTCACCCAGCCTCAAAGAATATTTCCGACTGGTGGCTGTCTCACTGGATCTCTGAACTAAAGAACAATGGTTCCACCCAGAGCAATAGATCCACCCTAGCTGCCTACAGCGCATCCCACCTTCTACTGTTTTCACCTGGAGGACTAATGTACGTTGGTTGTACTAACAATACTCATAGAAGATTAATGTCACCTGTTTGATGTGCATGTTGCATCGTAATTGAAAGTACACTCTAATGAGAGCAGATGCAATTTTTGACAGAAATACCACATTACAATTAGTTAATTACAGGTGCATCTCAAAAATAATATCATGGAAAATAAAATTTTCCATAATGTACTGTAGTTCAAAAAGTGCAACTTTCATTTATTCTATATTCATTACACATAAAGCGAACTATTTCAAGCCTTTTTTTTTGTTTTAATCTTAATGATTACACCTTACAGCTCATGGAAATCAAAAATCAAGTATCTCAGAATGTTAGAATATAAGAATAAAGAATTTATAATACTGAAATGTCGAGCTGAGAAGAGCTCTAAACAGAAGTCATGGGGAGGACTGCTCACTTGAGAGTTGTCCAGAAGACACTCAATGACAGAAGGTCATTGCTGAAAAGGCTGGCTGTTGGCAGGGTGCTGTATTAAAGCATATTCATGGAGAGTTGACCAAAGGAAAAGGTGCACAAGCCACAGGGATGACCGCAGCCTTCAGAGGATTGTCAAGCAAAGCCAATTCAAGAACTTGGGGGAGCTTCACAAGGAGTGGACTGAGGCTGGAGTCAGTGCATCAAGAGCCACCACGCACAGACGTGTCTAGGAAATGGGCTACAAGTGTTTAATTCCTAGTGTCAAGCCACTCCTGAACCAGACACAACGACAAGTGTCTCACCTGGGCTAAGGAGAAAAAGAACTGGACCATTGCTCAGGGGTCCAAAGTCCTCTTTACAGATTAAAATAAAGGCACAGAACACCTCACTAGTGCCACAGGCTGATTGCCTCCATGCCATGCCGCATTGATGCAGTAATTAGTGTAAAGGAGGCCGACCAAGTATTGGGTGCATAAATGAACATACTTTTCAGAAAGTCAACATTTCCGTATTATAAATTCTTTATTCTAATATTTGAGATACTGTTTTTTTGCACCTATATATGATGTACGCTCTGGTACACCAGGTTTGTTGATATTGGATCATAAGATACAGAGATTCAAGACTCATGAGGATTTGAATCTCGTTCATCTAATCAATATTTGTCGGTCTTCTGGCCTTTATGCCCCCCTCAATCCAATTCTCCTTGCACCTGTATGTCTGCCCATCCAGGTGCCCACTGGCCTCTGTGGAAACACCCCCTTTTACCAACACGAGCACGGAGGTGGAGTTCTACCTGACTGTATATGTGGGCGTTTCTGTAGCGAACACACTCTTCACCGCTGTGCGAGCCTTCCTCTTCGCCTACGGAGCCATCTGTGCTGCTACACTCATCCACAACAGACTTCTAGACCGGGTGCTGAAGGTGCATGTCACCATCTTCTGTAGTGCCAAACACATGTGCAGTAGCTGAAGAGTTGCCTCACCAACCAGAGTGTGATGGCACGCTTTAAATTCAGAATTTAGCGCTTGCTGCGAAAAGCTGTGTAGGGGAATGTTGAGGAGAAGTGACGAACAAGGCTAATCCCTCACCAACTGCTTTGAGTTAATTTGTCTGATTAAATCTCTTCTCTGGACTGTCTGGGTATGTATAGATCCCACTTGATTGACATCTCCCTGACTGTGCAATTTTAGTTTTGTTGCACCTGGGCGGGACAATTGACACCGATTGGTTCTTTTGAGTATTTGCAGTTTGCTGCTGCCGCAAATTTACAGCATAGCTCCCCACCAACTTCGACCTAAGAAGAGGTTCATTCCGCCACAACAACTGGGAAATGTGCGCGTTTTTGTCTTTGTACTGGAGCTTTCAGGTGGTAGCACACAAATACATAAGATTCCATGTTTGTTTTTTTATATATACGACCACCCCCCAAACAGGCCACGACGTCCTTCTTTGACGTGACCCCGCTGGGTCGCATCCTCAACCGCTTCTCTTCGGACCTGTACAGCGTGGACGACAGCCTGCCCTTCATCCTCAACATCCTGCTGGCCAATGCGTTTGGCTTGCTGGGCATGCTGCTGGTGATGAGCTACGGCCTGCCCTGGGTCCTGGCCGTGCTGCCGCCCCTGGCTCTGCTGTACCATTACACCCAGCTCTTCTACCGCCACACGTCCCGGGAGCTGAAGCGCATGTGCAGCCTCACCCTGTCACCCGTCTACGCCCACTTCTCGGAGACGCTGGTCGGCCTGGGCACCGTCCGCGCCAGCCACAGCTGTGCCAGGTCAGGGGCAGAGAGATCCCCGGTCCACACAGGGATTGGGTTTAGTTAGTGGCAGTGATGACGATGATGATGATCTATCTTCATGATGTAACAACCTGCGTAACAATACACAGAATTACGTTTCAAAACCTTTATTGACATATACAGGATAGTATCACACTTTACTGCCTAGGCTATTCTTTTCCATAACTTAAATATTGTGATACACATTCAATCATGAATCGTGAGTTATTCAAATGAAATATGCAGTTGTTGGATAGATACAATGTAAACATACTGTATGACTTTTATATATTGTTAACATTTATAAGTTTTGGAGGGAAAAACGTAAAGAAAATAATCATTCAATAACATCAACCAAAGCACTCATGTTGTACATTATTTTTATAGTATACTGTATGTAGTAGCAAAAGCAATTCATTTATAAAAACAAAAAAAGTGAAATAGATTGTTGAATATGTTGTATGAAAAATTCAACATATGTGCAATGTAACAATGCGAAGATAGGTGCAGTCCTTCATTTTAAATAAATGAACCATTAGCTGGGGATTTGTTGGACCTAATGCGAGTGGTTCAATTCAAATAATACAGAGGTCACAGCAGTACTGTGTATGTGTGGCTCTCAGGTTTGAGGAGGAGAACTTGAGGCGTCTGGAGCAAAACCAGCGCTGTGTGTTCCTTAGTAATGCTGCCATGCAGTGGCTGGACATCCGCTTGCAGATGATTGGTGTCGCCGTGGTGACAGCCATCGGTGTGATTGCAGTCATACAGCACCAGTTCAGCTCCATAGATCCAGGTGAGTCTCTGATCCAGGTGAGTCAGCAAGAGTCTGCAAGAGTCAAGATCCAGGTGAGTCAGCAAGAGTCTGTATACCTTGCATTCCAATATCGTCCAACCCACAACCATTACTGCATCACTAACAACAAGACAACAATGCTATTGAGCTCCAAGGTTGGGGCCATTGTGTAACCCAGCTATATATATTTAGTGACATTACAGCACGCAAGCTAGTGCTTTTGACAATGTGTAGATATGAATGTATATAGCATATAGCATTCAGACGCGTGTGTGTGTGTGTGTTTGGTAGGTCTGGTAGGTCTGTCGCTGTCCTATGCCCTGTCCATCACAGGCCTCCTGTCTGGCCTCATATTCAGCTTCACCCAGACAGAGATGCAGTTAGTCAGTGTGGAGAGAACAGAGGAGTATTCCACCAGGCTTTGCATGGAGCCCCAGCATCAGAACCCACAGGTCAGACACGCCGCCAGCCTTCTGTGTGTTTGACTCCCTAATAATTGTCTCCCGTTAGACTTAATTTATTCTACTGGGAACTTCCTTTACTAACAACTAGGCCATCTATTCTTTCTGCCTAACTATGGAGAAGTATTTTAAAGAATTGCATTGTTTTTAGCATGCATAGTCACACAAACACTGCACTTTTTTCAGAGGATCATCTGACCCAATGGCAAGCCTTTGAAATCATGGTTTCATTTGGAATTATTATAATAAAAAGATTACAAATGAAACCTGCCATGGTCTCCTTTTCTCTGTTGGAGACATGGATGTAGCAAAAAAAGACATTGAAGACTGATGCTGTGCTATTTTTCAAGGTTTCTCCCTCTTGGCCAGAGCAAGGCTGGCTGGAGTTCCGGGGGGCCGTCTTAGCCTACAGAGAGGGTCTGCTCAATGCCCTGGACGGGGTGAGCTTCGTAGTGCGGCCTGGGGAGAAAGTGGGCGTAGCGGGCCGGACAGGCTCCGGCAAATCAACGCTGTTTCTGGCCCTGTTCCGCATGGTGGAGCTGAACAAGGGCCAGATTCTCCTGGACGGGCTGGACATCAGCACTGTGGGCCTGGCCCAGCTAAGGTAGGGAGGCGTTACCATTACGTGATGTCTTTGCTTTTTTTGTTGCATTTTTCTTTCCATCCAATTGTATGTACTGTGACCTGTGGAGATTATGTCCTGATACGCATTCATATTTCAAGATTTGTGTGTTTACTGCTGGTGCCCTCTTCAGGTCCAAGCTGGCAATTATTCCTCAGGACCCCTTCCTGTTTAGCGGTACTGTCAGAGAGAACCTGGATCCATGTGGACAATGTACAGACCAGGAGCTGCTGGAGGCCCTGGAACAGTGTCACCTCAGCTCCGTGGTCACCAGCATGGGTAAGAGACTCATTTCAATAATTTTGATAATAAAAGGGCTGCAAGATAAGGTACAAAATAATGGTACATGCTCATCACAAGTTATTGTAATCCAAACAGGCATCTTGAAATTGCTTAATGTTTACCCAGCAGATTTTGCTCAAGTCGTAAATTGTGCTTTTTTTTATATGATACACACGCTTGACTGAATTCACTGAATTGCAAAAGGGTTTTCTAATGATTAATTTGCCTTTTTAAAATGATTAACTTGGATTAGCTAAAACAACGTGCCGTTGGAACACAGGGGTGATGGTTGCTGAACATGGGCCTCTGTACGCCTGTGTAGATATTCGATTAAAAATCGTCCCGTTTCCAGCTACAATAGTCGTTTACAACATTAACAATGTCTACACTCTATTTCTGATCAGTTTGATGTTATTTTAGTTAACAAAAAAATTGCTTTTCTTTCAAAAACAAGGACATTTCTAAGTGACCCCAAACTTTTAAACAGCAGTGCACATACACAATATGTGAGCAGAATTACTGTTTTGTCTTCCGCCACCGTGAAAGTTAAAATCATTTTTCATTTTAAACCTGGGACTTAATGATTTTTAAGTTGACTGTTAATCAATTTGACATAATGTCTGATCATAGGACGGCCCATTGCCTGATCTGAATTTAAAAACATTTTTTTCCCATTGATCTGAAATCTTTGTTCTGCCTATCCCTCAAGTACAACACCTTTTGTTGGTTAATCCAGGTCCACCTGAACCTACAGTATGATGTTAAAAAGATGACTGCATACAATGTAGGATTTAATGGATTGGACTTTCTGATGATGTACTGTACATCTGCAACTGATTTATGACAGATTTAATCACTTGCTGTATGTCTGTCCCAGGTGGTCTTGATGCTGATGTGGGCGAGAGAGGCAAGTGCTTCTCACTGGGCCAAAGGCAACTGCTGTGTTTGGCTAGAGCTCTGCTTACCCAGGCCAGTGTAAGAACAAATGTCCGGGTAAAAAAGGTTGTCTCCAAAGACCAATTTACCACCTCTTCATGTTTTCATGTGATGTTGAAAAGTAGCTGGCTACTTGTGTAATTTTGTAAATGAGGAAACACAATTTCAAAGTGCCCCCCTCTCCCCAATCCGTTGGTTTTCAAACTTTCTAAGTGGTTCACTATGAACCACTTCTTTTGAGTTAAACTTCGAAAGATATGTAATAGGGACAGGAATTGGCAGAGACATCGCGATGGGATATTACAATGACTTTTGGATGCCGATAGGATACATATTGCAATACGGTGTGTATTGAGATTCTGTTAAAATTTGCTTGCAATGAAATTCATAATGTATTAAACGGTCACATTTATATTTTCCAACTTGCTGAGCAGTAAAAAAACTAAGAAAAACAGGCATCTTATATTAAATTCAACTTCTGCTTTGTAGTGCATTAATTAAAAGGTATAAAAAATAAAACATTTAAAATAAATCAATTAATTATTTTTATTATTAATATTATTATTATTATTAATTAGAAAGTATAACAAATACAATTAATGGTTTTGCTTCTATAGGTTCTCATTCATCCAGGAAGACTTTGAGTGTGTTATAACCACTTGCAATGCAGTGTCATCCAGGCAGGCCTATTGTTGCTCAGTTGGTAGGGAACCGCAATCACAATATGGTGACCAGGGTTTAATTCTAGATGGTTAAGGTTATTAAATAAGAAATGGTTAACAAATCTCTTACCCAATCAGTTATTTTAACCATACAATGGTTAAAACAACAGAGTGGGTAAAACAATCGAATCAAAACAAATTAGGGCAGCAAAAACTGCTGATTGAACCTTCTTAAAATAAAACTAAAAAAATATATTTTTGATTCAACCTGACAATACACGTATTGCAGAAGCAAAGTACCCCATATTCAACTGAATCTATTTTTCCCTCCATCGCTAAAAGGTAATGATTCACCCTACGGCCTATTCATGAAAGCCTTTCTATTTGTGAGTTTTTATAATCTGGTAATCTAAGTGTGACACAGGTAGTGAGGTGTGTTTTTGTCAAACAGCAGTGGTTGGTCCACCAGATCCACCAGAACTAAAAAAAAAGAGTATAAGTGCATTGGCCCATGCAGTGAAATCATATGAAAACACATGATACAGTTTCACCTACCACTTACCCTAGGGAGCACCCCAATACAACCAATGGAACGCTTTGTAAAACATTTTACTATGTGCTTTTTACTTATTTTTCACACAATCATTAATTGTACTATATTTATACTTATAAGTTGGTATACTTTCTTTATGGAGCACACAGTACCAGCTACACGTCTGGGTTACTGGCATGTCCACTATAGAGCCGAATCATTCTGTTCTCTATAGATTTTGCTATGTTGTTAGTTCTGAGCAGTGAATAGGTAAAGTATCTGTATTTTGTTTGGTCGTCATGCAGATTTTGTGCATTGATGAAGCCACGGCCAGCGTTGACCATAAGACCGACAGACTGCTGCAGCAAACCATCAGGGACAAGTTCCGGGAGAAGACTGTAATGACTATTGCCCACAGGTACATGGTTTTAATGTAGCTGACCTTTGGCAACTGTTTGCAACAGCTTATTTCTAAATAGCAGTTCAGAAATCCATTAATTTACATTTTAATTTAATAGTGCAACCTAAGCATTTTGGGACCAATAGATGTTACCCATGATCCTTAATTCTGTGGATGAAATCTACATTTTAATGTTGCCATGTGTGGATGTTACAGGATCAATACCATCATGGACTCCGACAGGGTGCTGGTGATGCATGCTGGGAAGGTGGTGGAGTTTGACACGCCCACCGCCCTGTGTCAAACTGACAGCTCAATCTTCCACAGGCTGGTTGATGGGAGAGGAGAGTAAACAAACAGAGGACTAAACACAAAACGTTGTGTTTGTGACCAGTAGTTCCACACCTTGGTGTGGTCCCTCCTAATGGACCACGATGGAGATACGCTTTTGGACCATGGTCACGTGCTTTTGGCGAGTCACGAAATGAAAATTTGAATAAAAATGTAAAGATTTTGAGAAACTTTATAGTATATATATTATATGTAGATACATGTGCATAAATTTTTTTTATGGTGTTCACGATTGTTTTATATAGCCTATTTATATTTTGTGAGCTGTATTTAGTTATTATTTAAAGATGTTGCTATGAACTGACTATGAAGATTAGTTAGGTGGAAACTATGAAGGAGGAGACTGTAAATATTTGTTTACTCCAACAAGACCTTCTGTTTAGCTCACTCAGCCAACATTTGACCTCCGATTTAGTAACTTTATTGTAACCTCTTTAAAATGTGTTATATTTGTTTATTTGTTTATGTGTATCAGTATACAGTACCAATAAATTCATGCAAATTTTACCCAAACACTAAAGCTGTTAATGAATGTTTTTTATTCTAAACATAATGTAGAATAACGATAAATAAAATCGCCTAAAGTGATTTTACACATTACTTTCCCTCCCGCATTTTAGGACACGGAGTTTGCATGGGGTTTGTCTGGAAACAATTGTGTTATTTGACGATGCAGCCACACCCTTACAGGCGGGGGTGCATAATTGGCCAGTAAATAGAACAAGACTTATTCCACTGTATTACTTTCTTTACATTCAAGTTCATCGAGACAACAGCTATTGTGGCCTATGTCTGTCTAATAACCAGAATGAGTCACCACAGTGAATGTGCACACCGCCCATGAAACACCCTTGGCACAGGTCAGCATGTTTTGTACTATTGTCATGTTAACTTCCCTCACCTGTCACTCCTCCTCGTTGATAAGATCATTTTCTTTCCAAGGCATAGTTTTGACTGGCTCACTAGATTGAGTGCAGTCGTGGTCACCCAATCGAGGGTACCGCCCAAATCCAGTGCCCAACAGCATTCTTGAGGTGTGTTTGTGGGCGTGGTGGGACAGGGTGTGCTTACAGCTAAGAGAGGTGGGAGATATGGAGGTGAAACCAGTTTGTCTGCTTAGTGGTATTCATTCCGTGACAGGTGTTTCTGGGAGGATTCAGCTGTTGGAGTCCAGGGAATATCACATAAAGAGAACAACATAATGCTCACTGACGTTGCACTGCCTGAAGAACATCACATCGAAGTCTACAGTCTCATCTGATAAAGGGATTCCAAAGTAAGATTTATTCACAGATATCTTAATGTTTAATTTTATGTGGTTGCTATTGAACTTTGTTACATACAGAGTGTACACCGTTACATCAACACTTTGCTAGTTTCTTTCGAATAAGTTACTTATCTTACTGCGCTTACTGAATTTTCCATTATAGAATTCAAGATAATTTAAATGATGTTCATTTCTGCATGCTGGTTTATGTTTAATATTTAACCTACATGGAGAGACTTTAGCCAGCATTGTTAAAATAGGTTTACACAAAAGTGACTCAATGAAATCCCAAATTCTCTTACGTTCACGATCAGTGACATAATGTATGACTATACTTTTGGTAATGTACAGGCATTGAACACACTGATACACATTACAAATACAATAATTTAGAATGCAAAGTGACATGGCGTGACCCTAATAATCCTGGACCTCATACAGTATAACTATGACGTATACGATGTAGTCATAGTTAAATAGTGTATTTAACTAGTCAAGTTTATGTGTGATTTTATGTAGCACGGTGGTCATTTTAGTTTTGATTCGTGTAGTCTACTTTAGTCTGATTTGACAATATTTATAACATTTAACTGTTTATAACAAAAGCCTTATTATAAAACTTTAAATTGTAGACCTCATGGTGTCAATTACAATATTTTAATTTATCATATTGACACCTTTATTTAAAAGCGAGTTACAATGAGTACAATTACAAATGTTACGGAGAAAGTAGGGGTTAGACATCTTGCTCAAGAATGCTTACAGGTAGGCTGGGTATGTCAGGGATAAAACTCACTTGGCTGGGAGTCGACCACCCTTAGAACTTGCCTATCCTACCCCCCTTGTGGTGTACTAAAGTACATTGGAGCAGGCTGTGATATTCAGACGTACTCAGTCATCTAACTCACCATTGTACTTCAGATCACATGACCTATTAATAAATGGGATAGGTGAAAACACACTGTCACTGCTATAGTTTCCATGCTAGAAAGCAGTAGGTGTAGCCATCAGGGCACTGTGCACCTGCAGGACAGTAAACCCCAACAACACAGACGTATTTGGAGTGATCTGGATAGACCTGTTCCTGCTACCAAGCCCATAACCTGAATACCTGAAAGTACCTGCTATGTTAGGTCAGGTTCAACCATGACTTTCTAACCACCAGTGAAACCTTTTTTCTACATGTCTTATCAACTAGGTGTGCCTTGTATGGCTTTAATGCAGAGTGATCTCAAAGCCACTTTGACCAAACACCCGCATTATGGTATGTAAACATTTTAGTGGGTAACACTTGCAATTAAAGGCTGTTAATTATGTAGTGATTTTTAAGTTATATACAAAGTTATAGACAAAAACAAGTATGAAATGAATAAGCATGTAATGGTAACTGGTAATTACCTTGTCTTATACTAGTAACAGTCGCTATGTTTATACATAGACCCTCACATCCTGGTGGTATTATTTAGTAATTAGCTAGTAATTTTAGGTAACAGTAGGTAGAGAATAAACCCTCACATGCCTATTTTTGTGTCAAAGCTGCTATACAAGCATGTTATCTGATACTGTTAGGCATTATTGTAGATTGTTTGAATTTATTACTTCTATATTAGTGTCATATTGGGATTTCCAGAAATTACTATTTAACTGATAATTGTAATTAATAGCATTATCTTGTTTTATAGAGTATATCAGCAAATGGTGACAGTAACATTATATTGACAATAGTGACTAACATTTAACATTTATATTATGTCTATCCATTCAGGCTGGACATCGAAGGGGGCGGAGCCTCTCTGAAGGCCTCACATTGGAAGAGTCAGATAGTGGGGCATTGCTCATCTCTAGCATTGATGACTACTCCGCAGCCAATCAGGGGCTTGTGAAAGGTATGCCTTCACTCTAATGTCTGTAATTTGTCATGTAGTGGGATTTTTGTGTTTAATTTCCTTAATCTGCATTGTCTTTTGAAGGTGATGAAATAGTTGGTGCTGCAATTAATTTTGACGACCTGTCAAAAGAGGAAGTGTTGAAAGTCTTGACGCTCATGGACCCGTTTAATGACAAGGTCAAGGTGCTGACCAGGAATAACTTGAGCAAGAGCCTCGGAAACTTGGACAGCTGCAATAAAGGTCCTGGGGAGGTGCGTAGATATGTAATCTCAAACAGGACTGACTCAACTGAATACATTTATATATAGTCTAGTTTATATGTACTATTGCATTCTTTTAATTATAGTAACAGTGATTTGCAAGAATAGAAATGAATTCATCATATAACTCAGGTTAACTCAGATTACTTCAAATACAATAAAACTACAATCTCTATGGTTCATCATCGTCCTTCATCAATACAAAGAGGAGAACTGCAGCAACTTGCAATAGAACCCAAACTGCAACAATAATGTGAATTGTAGTTAAAAAGGCAAATCATTCACTCACATTCTATAGAATGCGTTAAGTGAATGTGCACTTGTAATCCAGTGTAATGTTTCACCAAGCTCATCTTTTCAGATGCTGAATGATTCCTATAACAAACTCTACAATTCTAAAATCAAGAAGTTCATGAAGGGTAACTCCCCTGGCAGTGAGGGCTCAGAGAATGAAGATTTCACTCCAGACTCATCCAAACCTGCTGTGAAGAGTGCCATTGCAATGCCCCGATATGGAGTGGATTTTGGCGTAATGAAATCAAAAACACACAATATAGATGTCCCTACCTGTTTAAAATCTGGTGACATCACATTTTCTGCTCCAAAGTATAAGGTACCAGCTATTCGAGCAGAAGTTCCTACAACAGACACAGACAATGTGACCACTTTCAAATCAGAAGCTGATCTAAAGCCTGTGGAATTGGATTTAAGAGGTCTAGGTGGCAGGAATCCCTACATGGAAATAAATCCACCTGATGTGACTGACCCAAATTTCAACGCCAATTCCCCCAGTGTGGAAGCCAAATTCAAGGCTCCAAAGTTCAAGATGCCCACCTTTGGTCTTTCAGGCCCTGGCGGCTTAAAGGGAGGCATTAATGGCCATCTGGAGGGACCCTCAACTAACGTCAACCAACCTAGCCTTGATGTTGACAGCCCATCTGGGAAATTCAAAATGCCAACCCTTGAAAATCCAGACTTTGGTTTATCTGTTCCCAATTCTAAAGGGAAAATTAGTCCCCCAGATTTGAGACTTTCAGGACCAACCGTTAAAAGTCCTGAGGGTAAGCTGAAGACTCCTGATTTAAACCTTTCATCCCCCAACCTCAAAGGGGAAGTTGGTTTTCCAGATTTGAACTTGCCTAAAATGGATCTGACCAGCACCAAACTAGACCTTAATGGTCCCAAAAGGCCAAACTTGGACACGGATATAGATCTGAAATCAACAGATCTGAATCTCTCTGGTCCTAGGCTTAGTGGTGTCATAAATCCACCAAATCTGAACATGCCCAAGGTGGACCTCAGAACCCCCAAACTAGGGCTCAATGCCCCAGATGCTAACTTTGATCTGCCATCAGGTAAAGTGAAAATGCCAACACTGGCAAAACCAAAGGCAAAGCTAAGTTCCCCCGACTTAAATTTAGACCCTCCCTCAGGTAAACTGAAAATGCCCAAATTTAACGTTTCAGGCAAATTACCGGAAGGGCCAAATTTAGACATAGATACAGATCTGAAATCACCAGATTTGAATATTAAGGCTCCAAAGGTAAAGGGTGCAATTGATGCACCCAACTTGGATTTACCAGATATGCACCTTAAAGCTCCCAAATTGGATGTAAATACTCCAGATGTAAACATGGGTTCACCAAAAGCTAAGTTCAAAATGCCAAAATTGAAGATGCCTAAGTTTAGCAGGCCAAACCTAAAAGGGCCAGGTGTAGATGTTAAAGGTGAGTTAGGCAGCCCAGATATAGGTATCAACACACC
>JAOEHI010016693.1:17515-29576 GCA_025447815.1 Percopsis transmontana
AGCTAAGTTCCCCAGACTTAAATTTAGACCCTCCCTCAGGTAAACTGAAAATGCCCAAATTTAACATTTCAGGCAAAAAGCCTGAAGGCCCAAATTTAGACATAGATACAGATCTGAAATCACCAGATTTGAGTCTTAAATCTCCAAAAGTAAAGGGTGCAATTGATGGCCCTGACTTGGATTTACCAGATATGCATCTTAAAGCTCCCAAATTGGATGTAAATACTCCAGATGTAAACATGGGTTCACCAAAAGCTAAGTTTAAAATGCCAAAATTGAAGATGCCTAAATTTAACATGTCAAGCAAGAAAGGGCCAGATGTTGAGATGGATGGCAAATTAAAAAGCCCAGACATAAATATCAATGAAGCCAACCTCAAAGGTCACAAAGCTAAGTTAGAAATGCCTGATGTTGACTTTGGTCACTCTTTAGGTAAAGTGAAAAAAACTAATCTTAAGATGCCTGGTTTGGGAATGTCTGGCACTGATGTCGATATATCTGGTCCTAAGCTCAGTGGTGGAATGAGGCCACCAGACATTCACCTTCCCAATGTTGACCTCAAGTCCTCCAAAATAGACCTCAATGCCCCAGATACCAACTTTAATATGCCATCAGGTAAACTGAAGGTGCCAAAGAGCAAGCCAAAATCAGACTTTGATATTGATGCTCCCTCAGGTAAAATGAAAATGCCCAAATTTGGTTTTTCAGGCTCATTGCCAAAAGAGCCAAATACCGACATTAATACAAATCTGAAATCACCAGATTTCAAAGTCAAAGCTGGACAGATGAAGGGGGTAATTGATGCCCCAAAATTGGATCTTCCGAGAACAGACCTCAAGGTTCCTAAGTTGGATGTTAATATTGGTTCACCTGAAGGAAAGTTAAAAATACCTGAAGTTGATATCTCTGGCACAAAAGGTCCTAGTGTTGATATAGATGGAGACCTGCAGGGATCTGCAACCACTAGAGCAAAAGCAGGAATTAGAGGTCCAGTGATTGATGTAAATGTTCCCTCAGGAAACATCCAAGGTCCCCAAACTGATGAGAACTTAACAACCAGAAAAATAAAACTTCCCTCCTTTAAAATGACACAATTTTTAAGCCCAGACATGGATGGAACAGGATCTGATATGGATTTTGGGGAGACAAAATTGAATATGAAACCACCACAGCTAAAAGGAAATATCACAAGGGGTAGTTATCCAGATGTTGACCTCAGCATGCCTAAAACTGCTGTCAAAAGCCCACAACTTGATTTTAAAACTCAAGGACTTGTCATTGATCCTCTTTCTGTGAAGAATGCAGTGCCATCCTATAATAATCAACCTTTTGTAGATTCCAATTTACCAAGTGTAGATCTGCTAAACCCCAACATTCATGTTAGTGGTTCAGATCTCAACATTGATGATTTCACAAGAAGCGATCATGTTCTTAGAGCCAGAGGATCTAAAGTGGATCTGTCTACATCCGAAATAGAAGGCGTCCACAGAGGACGAAGTGTAAAAGCTTCAGTCCCCATACTTCCAGATCTTCACAGAAAAGCCCAAATTGGTGATGTTGATATGAGGTCAACAAAGCAAAATGCCCAAGAACTAGACATGCATTTACCAAATGGTTCTCCTGTATATAAAAGTAAAGGGTTTGATGATGCAGATGGATATTATGTCACTGTTTTCCCTAATCAAGCCCAAAGTGGAAATATGTCAAAGAACAAATCCAAAGCACTCGGAGGGCTTGACTTTGGGTCATCTAATGTGGATCTTGAAGTTCCAGATGACAATGACCTAAAAGATTCAACATTCTGGTTCTCTAAATTCACATAGGGTTCAGGTTACACATTTGTTTCAAACAAACTATACATTTAATTTATTTTTTTATTATTTCTATTATTTTTATCTTTCTGGTTCATTTATTGTGACATACACACACACACAATTGTACCTTGTGTTTTTTACAATATGTATAATATGTATAAAATGTGTCTTTGTATTATAACATTGTAACATGGCTTTTTTTATGTATCTTGTTTTATAGTATATAAAATATCTGCTAAAGTGACACACGTGCACTTATTTTCTATGTAAATGTAAAGTAATATATAAGCATATTTGATATGTATTTGTTGCGGTTTGATATTACAATTGGGGCAGGATAGTCTGGCAGGTGTTGGACTCCCAGCTGGAAGGTCATGGGTTTGGTCGTGGGTTCGAGCCCCAGAGGTGGCCTACCTGTAAGCATCCTTGAGCAAGATGCCTAACCCCTATCTGCTCCATGTAATATAATATGTAATTGTAAGTCGTCTGCTAAATGACCTAATTATATTTGATATGTATTTGTTGCGGTTTGATATTGATGTGTTGTGGTTGTATATTGATAAATTCAAATAAATCTTTTATGGGATTATGCTTTCAGTGTTTTGATTTACTTCATTTTGGTAATTAGTAATAGGCCTACCTCATGTCCATAGGCCTACTCACGGATGTGCGTTACCGATAAATTCCGTGAGGACTCATGGCTGTCTGTAGACTTTCAGAAAACTGAGATGATGGGGGAAGCCGGAATGATTATCTATCGAAAAATCTAATCTAATAAATATATGAATAGATAATAAAGGAAGAAGATTGCAAGAAGAATTCTATTTTAGCTTATTAGTGCTAAGTTAGATGAAGGAAATGTAGGCTAACGTTTTCAGTGACCCTAATCTTATCAAAGTAGCCTAGCTATCTAACCAGGTTTAATAAAGACGTGTTGGGTAAACGTTAACAGAACAGTGGGCAGTGATACGATTTCAAGAAATAACGAAAACGCTGAAAAATAAAGAATCACAACAAGACTCGTATGTTTTGCTTACCCCAAGAAAATACCATACCACTGGAAAATGGTCTAGTATTCGTGCATTGAACACTACGGAGTCCGACTTTAGTGGTAGAATGCCTGCAGTCAGTCTAATGCCGATTGCTACAGAGTAAGTTAAATCGTCCACTCCGCCCACCCACCCACCAGCAACACATATAGGCCTCCTGTGAGAGATGACAGGCAGGTGACCTGGAGCCAATATTCTTTGCGGTCATTGTACTATCTTTGTGGAACAAAGATAAAGTTATTTACTGTCAACTTTGATACTTCTTATATTCTTCTCGAAAAGAATACCGAGGTCCGCCATATACAGTATGTAGTTACAGTTACAGCATTTAGCAGACGCTTTTATCCAAAGCGACTTACATTGTTCTATTACATGGAGCAGGGGTTAGGCATCTTGCTCAAGGATGCTTACAGGTAAGCCGACACTGGGGCTTGAACCCACGACCTTACGGCTGGGAATCCAACACATAGACCACTAGACTATCCTGCCCCCCATATCCTGTAGGCTTTGTATTATTATTCTAATTTATTTGAGAAACTATTGAGATTCCTATAATACATCCATCATTGGAACATCCATCATTTTATTTTATTTATTTATTTTTACTGAACGTTTAGACAATACACAGCATAAATTACAAATATCTGTCAAAAAACAAAACATATACAAACATTTTGCAAAAACTGGTACATATATACAACATGGTTAATTGGAGAACCAACACAACATAGACTATAGAGACTATAGAGGATGACAATGACAGTTTTCATAAACGGGGCTCTAAATTGAAATGTATGAATATTTTGTAAATATTAAAATAATATTATTTAAAGAATATTATTGTTGTTCAACTTGTAGTAAAAAAAGTAAAAAAAAAGTAAAATTAAAAAACTTTTGTCATTAACTCCTTAAGGTGATCCCTGATAAATAAATAAAAATACAATTTGGAGTGCAGTAGACCTACCTTTTAAAATACATCTGAAGTACATATTGACAACGTCATCATTCTGCGCCAATTTAGCGACACCGACACATGACCTTTCCTCATGCTAATAGAAAAAGACTTCGGGTCTATTTCTCTGTACAATATTTTCGTTGGAAACGTATGTAAATAACTAAATAAATGAATCAGAATGCTTCGCATATATCTAACAGCTTGTCGTCAAGGCGTCGCTAAAAGGGTGAGCATAATAATAACCGAGTCAGGAATAGTACAATTATTTGTTAGTGTTTAGATTGCAGTGATCTAATTATACCAATTTTTTTTCAGTGTGCTTCATCCTTTTCAGGCTCCAATACATTACAGTCCAATTTAATTCTCCCTTCTAATCTTGTGGATCCTGCAAGATCAAGTAAGCAGAAGTGTAGGTCGTGATTTGCATTACGTTAATGCAAACACATATGTATGCAGTATATCAGTTTACAATATGCACTCCAGTACAATACAATATTTTTCTTCCAGAAAGATGCCCGCCTCCTCTGGACTCTAAGCTTCCCATCCTGAGGAAGTGTGAGGCTCCAGTACCGTCCCATCTCAGTCCTGTACTTGCATGGGTGGAGAGCCTGGAGAAACAGGAATGTGAACCCTTAGGTACAGCTTATCTCCACCCTGATGTGTTTGCGGTGCCCTCCAGGTAAGTGCATGACAGTTATTAGTTCTATTTAGTTTGTGGTATCTTTTCAACGATATCTATACGTTTCCCCTCAAATCCCATTGAGTAGGAACGTAGCATTAAAATTTCTTTATATAATTCTACCCTCTGCTGGTGATTTGGTTTTTCAATTATCGTTTTCCTTATTCCCACTATTAAAGGCTTGACATTCTCCATCAAGTTGAAATGTGGCAGAGATCGTATAAGAGAGTTGTAAGTCTTTTGCTGTATGTTCAGCGTATATAGGTAGTGAGGGGCTCCTAGCAGACTCTGCCCCTTTTTTTCACCAGAGCTACGCCAACACCAAAGTCAGGTCAGAGGTTAGAGGTGGTGGTAGGAAACCATGGCAACAGAAGGGAAGCGGGAGAGCTCGCCACGGAAGCATCAGGTCACCGCTGTGGAGAGGAGGTGAGGGCTCTGAGATGTAATGATGTCATGCCCACATGGAAAGAAAAAAATATATTGCCAATACATGTCCGTATGGGCGTGGAGATCTAAAAATGTTTCTCCACCTGGAAAGTTAAAGCATCTAAAGGTGTTTTCTTTGCTTCAGTCAGCCATTTTTGTAAAATAATGTATCCATGGTTGCAATTAGAATCTAATGTCCACTGATGTATTCAGTAATATTGATAGATTGACAGTAAGTTGCATATAAACAACCGAAATTCACTGACATTTGCTGATATCAGTATTACACTACAAGATAAAAATTGCATTCAACATTTTGTTTCTATTTTCTTTAAATTGCATGTTGTATTGAGATATGATATAGCGTTAACTCTAATTTAACCTGACCAACCAGGTTGGTAGGTCATGTAAAACTTGTTTGAAACCTCCTTTTTTTTTCCCAGGCGGGGTGTCCCATGGACCCAGGGGTCCAACCAGCTACTATTACATGTTGCCCATGAAAGTACGTGTCCAAGGGCTTAAAGTAGCTCTCAGCTCCAAGCAGGCTCAGGTACCTGAAAACCTTCTATAACAAGTTTAACTTTATATCTCCCTTGGTCAAAAAAGATTAAATAGACAAGAGTATGACAGCACTGGGATTTTTAATGTAAGTATCACTTAGATAACCAATTTACATATTTCCACAAATAACATTTGAGTTAAACTATGAATAGTCACTAGGAGAGGAAAGAAGCCTGAATCATCATATAAACGAGCCTCCGGCTAGCCGTTCATGGAATTTAAATGGAGCAACGTACTGTCTGATAAAGCTGTCAACTCACTAAAGTGACTGTGAACACTCTTATTTAGTTATACATGATACAAAGTAGCCGGCCTGCAGTAACCTGTAGAGTAGATCTACACAAAGTAGCATGCTAGTGTACAGGCAAATGTTTGTTGCTTGTCAACAGTTCAGTTGTGGAACTATGTTTATTGGCGAAGCCGAATAAATGATTAAACAAAATAGAATCGGTCACATTATTGTTAACTAATGGCGCTTGTACAACTGTTGTATAAAAGCAATATTACACTAGACGTCGTGCTGTTATACTGAATATCAGCACTCCCTCTAGTGTAATATTGATTAATTATTAGTTGTGACATACATTGCTAGTATTTTTTTTCCAAATGTTTTAGGATTACCTTCACGTTGTGGACTCACTGAATATTCCCACGCCTGATCCCCAGTACCTTTTGGACCTTGTTAGACACAGATACTGGGGAGAGTCTGTGTTAATAGTGGACGTGTAAGTTTCAATAAGTCTTCTATACAGGTTAGAACAAGTATGGAAAATAACTAAGACATTTTTATTGCCAAGTTTATTGCCGAAGAATCAGTAGCCTCTAGTCACGTACAAATCGGCATAAAAAATGTATTGTGGAACCAAAATACCAAAATTGTGCAATGTCTGTTTTTAGAGAAGAGTTCCCTGAAAACATCCTGCAGGCCACAGCATCCTTGAAGACTGTGAACTTAATTCCACTCATTGGTAAATGTATACTTGGCACATATCTAGTCTATTTTAAACTATTTGTTTGTTAAATTACATATTAATGACTTTCATATATATCTTTCATATGGCATCTTTTTTTTTGTCCTCTTTTCTCTTCCAGGCCTGAATGTCCACAGCATGCTAAAACACGACACACTGGTCCTCACTATGGAAGCAGTCAGGCTACTGGAGAACAAGCTTCTCTGGCATGACCATCGCTACAGACCTCTGTACCCATTTAAACTGCCATATGCCGACTTCCCCTAGACAGAATTCTCAGTGTGTAATATATATTCAAGAAAATGTTCTTAAGATGCCTTTAATAAAATAAACAATAAAACTAATGCACAGTGAATGTTTAAAAGTACGTCTTAACAAGGTCAGAGTCGGTAATCTGATCTCCGTGGAAGTAGACCCTTGGCTAGATCATTTCTTATCTCCCACATGAGGTCAGAGCGCTTCTTCTCTGTTGGCACTATGTAGGAGTTTGGCACATAGACCCTCCGAGGTTTAGGCTGCAACACAGAAACAAAGCAAAGCTCACATCTGCTAATTAAATTCCAATGAACACAATGCATAAAATTGAGTGATAACTTACTGGTGGAGGCTGGTATGCTAGTTTTTCCTGAAAAAGGGAAAGTAATGAAACAGAGCATAATGTTTGTCCAAGGTGTGGGAAAAGTTATTTTACGCAATTAGTGGTTGACTTAAAATTTGTAAAAGCTTGCAAGAAGATAGTTTAATAAACCCAACTACCTTTTATAGATGTGAAAAAGCTGCATCTTGCATTAATCGACTAAATATAAATTCAATCTTTTGAAAACTAAGTAATGGGTTGCAAAGAATGACTAAGCTCTAGTCCACTGGTGTTAAGACTGACAAAAGACAATGCTTGTATGAAGAATGTATTTTTCATACCTTGATCTCCCAGTGAAGGGCTCTCCTGTCTCTCTCTCTGGAAGCCTTGAACATTTCCCAGTGCTGCTTGTACTGGAGATGCCTTGAATCGAGAGAACCATAAACACATTTAACTGAAAAGATACCATTCAGATTTTTGAGTCATAGCAAACTGCAAACTGAAAGCCAGTATACTCCCACACAGGTGTCTTGAGTTATTATGGCTGATAAGAACTCTGGTTAAACTGCTCAGGTTAAAGTTGGGAGGAGCTATTCTGCAAATGTGTTCAGGTCAGCAAACTGCATATTTAGAACCAATCAAAGAAAGTGTCTGTACACTACCAAAGTCAAGAAGCTGTCAATCATGCAGTCTGTACATGCCTAGACAGTCCTGAGAAGGGGTCTAAATATTTAAATGAACTAAAATCACCTGTGTGGATGTACATGGTCTTTAAATTATTAATATTATTTTTTAACATGCCTTGCCACTGGATCATTCTTCTTCGGGCTCCTTGTATGCAGGTGATCTAGTGCTGGGCGAATAACTATTGAATAATCATTCATTAGATTAAGGAAGATTAAATGGTTTGTTCAGAATTACTGTGAAAATGGTCAATCTACCGCTTACTTACACATCTTGGCTCTGGGTCTGAGATCACGCTCGTATCGTGTTTGTGTCTGTCACAAATGAAAGGTCAGCACATGCATTTGTAAAATATACTCTGCAAAACAATATCTTATACATGCCAGAATCATGACTGTCATTCCTCAGGACTACTGATTAAAATATCAACTAGAATTACCGCCCTGTGTTTGTATGGCTCACATTAGGTAACAGTGACCTTTGACCACCAAAATCACTTCATCTTTGAGTCCAAGTGAAGGTTTGTACCAAATTTGAAGAAATTCCCGCAAGGTGTTCTTGATATATCGCGTTCACAAGAATGGGACAGAAAGACAACCTGAAAACATTATGCTTCCAGCCACAGCTGTTTCCGGCGCGGAGGCATAAAATATTGTGGGGTGATTTATTTAGTTAAATATATCTCTTGGTTGAGGTACAAGGCACATATACATGACACTGGCTGTCACAGATTGTACCCATCATCACTAACAAAATGTATAGGTTTATTAATATTAATTATTTGAACTGCAATTAAAAAGTGGTCCTCATTGTAGGCGATTACAGTAAGATACCCACAATTCGTTTCATGACGGATTGAGAGGAGGTGAGAGAGAGTCCATCAGTGTCACAGCTCTGTGCGTCACTCTCACTTGTGACATCGTTCCTCTGCATCTTGGAGTCCTGCTGGATGGGCAGGTGCAATCTCCAGAGGTGGTACATCAGACCACTCACTGTAACACAGGTTTGCCAACAGAAAAATGTACAAATGGGTATTTATGCCAGATGCATAAATACCCAATTTGTATAACAGACATACCAAACTTCAATAAAATATTTTACAGCGGGGCTGTAGGCTCTTGTTTAGCACTGGCTAAAAGATTTTGGGTTCGTCCTCAACACTATCTATGGACCTAATTAGGCTTAAAGGTTTTGTATCATTCTAATTTTTAAACTGTCATTTTGGACATTCCGTTCAGTGGGTGTTTAAAATGCCCTAACGCTATCTGACAGGGAGTGTGAGGATATGTCAAACGATTGGTTACAATCCAGAAAGGATGTCATACCTGGGGGCTGGGGCCAAAATCTGACACAAAGATATTTTAAAGAGAGAAATTTTGGAAAGCTGGCTTCAAAATAGCAAAATTAAAATTGTACCAATAGCCTACTAGATTAAATGTGTCACTTAGCTACAGCTGGTGAAATACATCATAATGGACATGGGAAAAGCTATGGTGGCAAGAAAAAGTAAGTGAATAACACAATTTATTGTATTGTTCTTGTCCACATTGATTACAGAATTCACATTCACAGTGTAGGTTGGATAAAGTATGTGAACCCCCCAATGACTCATTGAAGTTTGCCATCTTGACCCTCCACAACGTTACTGAGAAGTATGTTTTGTCGCCTGATGAAACCAAGGTTGAATTGTTTGGGAGGAACAAGCAGCACTACACTACGGTGGCCGAGACGGTTCAACTCAGTCTCAGTTGAGGAGAAAAACCTGATGCTCCAATTCCATAGCTGTGCCAGTGCAGGTGCTCTCCACGTTGGGGTTTTTGGAACTTTCAGCGCATGATCGACGATAGGTCTGGAATCTCACAGCCAACATTAGTAGAACTATGCCAGCAGTGCTGGCGCTATCAAGTCCCTTTCTCATCAATATCGTCAGTGGGAATAACTCTGCTCTACACGCCAGAGAAAGTGTGCAACATCTTGGCCTGTGGGGTTCTGCACAATATTGCGCAGGAAAATCAGGTGCCATTCGATTTGCTAATGCATATAGATGAGCATTATGCCCAGAGAGCCGTGGCCAGCACAGCCTCAACTGGGGGCTATACAAAGGAGACTATTAGCTTTGTTGTAAATTCTAGGGGCGAGGCCTCTAAACCAAGAATATATAGGTGCGTGCTATTTAAATTTCAATTGTTTTCAGCTGCTAGATTTATCAATTGATCATTCTTACGCTGGAATTGGCGAGATACGAAGGTTTCATGAATCACACGTGAACCCTGTAGTATGATGATTTCTGTGCTGGTTTCTACCAAGCGGCAACATTCGAATCTTAAAAATTAAGCCAATAAGGAAGTGCCAAAACTTGCAGTTCGTCGAATGGCCACTTGAGGCTGGCTCCAAAACCGAGTCAATCCCAGATTGATAAATGAGGGCCAATGTGTTTTCTATATAGATTTGTGGCTGCAGTGCTTACCTTTCTCTTTAATGTATGCAGAAGGACTTGGCTGAGAAATGTCTCTCTGAGAGTTCATCTCACTGAAGGAGGACAACATCGTATCATCATGACTCATTACAAGCGGATTCTGAGTCTCATCTTCTGTGAAGTCCAGGTTGTCCATAATTTTCTCACAGAAGACTGGGGGACAGCTGGAAGTGGACCTTGTAGAGAAAACCAAGTTTTGCCTAACCCTGTATAGCAAATAATATACATAGAGTGAACTCAAGACCAAGACAGCAGCGAATGTAGGCTATATCATCAAAATCATGTGACAAAGATTTGATGTCACAAATGAGGATTCGGCAAATTGGTGGCTCCACAGAAAAATTGTGTGATAAGGTCAAAGACAGGTTTTTGCTACATTGATGTTAAGGTTATACATCGGGCATAATTAACAGTAAGACAATGCTCATCATTTTAATGAAAATGTGTGACATATTCATGCAACAAAATATAAAAAAGCTATGTATATATTGTTTTATTCATTTTACAAACCATAGTTACGTTAGGTCATTTGGGACAGCAGGTTTCTGCTAATCTGGGTCAGTAATGTTACTATGAGCCATTGTGGAGGAAAGACGCTTGCTTTTTGTAACCTGGGACAGTTTTATCCTTACATACATAAAAGAGGTGTTAACCTTGTACTATAGTATTCTTTGTTATTTTTTTGCTATGCTTGGCTTGTTAAATTTCTACCTAGCTCAAATGTTTGCTGCTGGAACAAAATAAAATAGCCTAAATATTATTTTATTGGGTAAATAGGATTTTAAAAATATATTGTGTGTTGGCCAAATGTAATTATTGGTTTGATGTCGGTAACGTTAAATGTTGCAGAATATCAAATTGCAGAAATTGTCCAAGATTAATTGAGTAAGTTACCGGTAACTTACATCCTATTTATATTTCCATTGTAACAAGTTAACGTACATGATGAAAAATAGCGACGATAGCAAGTAAGATAACGGTTTCCTACCTGTACAAGTGGCGTGTCGCTATTTGTACGAATGCTTTTTCTGAATACTTTATACACAAAACGATGTAATGACACAGTTGTTGTTTTTAGCAGACAGCCCTTTGCTAAGACAACAGCCGTTAAAATCCTTTGAAAATTACGCCCTGGGTTCTTCGTCTGTTAGGTTTGCACATGGCCTTGATTTTATAACAGCGCCCCCTTCAAAAAATGCACATGCTGGAGGACCGTCATATTGATTAAACTTCTTACTTCTTCTTACTTCTTACACGTATTAGCTACAAGCAAATTTGCTTTAATTACTCGCAATTAATCCCAATTTCGTGCAAACTGCATAGAGTAAGATACCTTTGTCAGAAATCCTTTTGAATTAAACATCTAAATCCGTATTTCTCCTTAATAGGCCAATTAAAACATAATTATACTATAATGATCAATAGGCTAATGCTTAAGCTTAGGCCTATTTGTTTATTTACGTCCAATTATAGTGTATATTTTGCTCGCAGCAATAAACCTTAATAGTCCATAAACTGCTAAAGGCTGAGCTATGTCTTAATTCCTATCAAAGGTAGGCTTGTTTCAGATATTGTATCACGAAAGCATTTTGTGTAGGCCTATGAAGAAAAGTTTACTTTTAAAATTACGTTTTTATTTCTCTCCATTATATTTAAAACTTTTCAATTCTTTACAATACATTTAGGTTTCGAAAAAAATATAGGTTTTGAAATAAATACAGATATCCCACCCTAATCCACTCCCCTTTCCGTGCACCTTGAAGCCGTCCTCCAACCGGACTGAAGAACTAGCGAATAAGCATGAGTTTTTAATATTTCATCGTAGCCTTTCAGTGACCGGTGGGGTTCAGTCGGGGAATATTGACAGCT
>JAOEHI010016703.1:0-63676 GCA_025447815.1 Percopsis transmontana
ACACACACACACACACACACTCACACACACACACACACACACACACACACACACACACACACACACACACACACAAAATGCTATTGCCACTAAAGCCATTGTCTTGATGTGCGTGTGCGGGCAGTGTTCCCAGTATGGCCCAGTGTGGACAGCATGTGTGGGGTGGCGTACTTCACACTTGTTTCGGAGGCCTCGCTCATGCAGCCTGGACCAGATGCTCTGGATCCTCCCAGCATGCTCGGGGTGGCGGCTGTTATCCCCACACGTGCACTGGTGCTTCTGCATATGGGTGTCGTAAACCACGCCTGCACGTGCACACACACACACAAATAGTATCAGCTTGTTCGCGTCTAACGGCGAAAAATCGCTCGGAAACGGGGACACGGTACTGTAACACATTGGAACACACACTTGTGAATACACTATTCTCCATTCTAATCTCTACGGTACAGATGACTGTGCCTCACCAGTGGTGAAGCGCAGTGTGACGGGCGTCTCCAGGGCAGCGCCAGGCAGCGCCATGGTGACGGCGGAGGCGGAGGGGTAGGGGGGGAGGGAAGTGTAGGCGGGAGTTGAGCGGGTCCTAAAAAGGGCCTGGTGGGGTCCCATCAGTGCAGGCACACCCAGAGAGTCCAGCTGAGGACCAGGCCTGCGGATTATCTGCCTCTGGGGCTCCAAACGCATTGTCTGGAGGAGGGGGTGAAGAGCCAAATCAACCAATAAAAAAATTGTTTTGTTACTCCTGTACTGCTACAAAAGTCAAATGTACTCATTAAGTCAACAGAACACTCTTGAGAACAGCATGCTGCAGTTAGAATCAGCTTGGATCTTTCAGCTACCATACATAAAGTAAGGGTGCCCCCTGCTGGCAAAAACATGAAGTTGTCTGAAGCCCCTGTTATATTGCAGGTCAGCAAACAATATTTCTGCTGACTTGCAGCACAGCAAACATTTTTGATTAAAATTAAATACATAGATACCGTAGGTCATGATGACAAGTGTGTGTGTCATTGTTAATTTTGACACCGATATTTGGATTTAGTCTAGTCTTTTTCCAAGGTCTATAAAAAAAAAGTATCCGCGGTTCGTGTTACAAAACACTAGCATCGTCAGTGACAGAGTTTTCCTGTCATCTCGTTGTCGTCAATAAAAATGTAGATGAAATTTAGTTACAGTTGTTGTTTTTTCAAGGAATTTTCGCCTGTCATCGCCATCTTTATTTTCTTTGGAAAGGGGGTGTTTGACGAATATTTCCGTCACAATATTCGTTGACTAAATATATATATTTAGTATACCAGCACACATTAGTACCTGACTGAGGGAGTGTGAGTTTTCGACCAGACTCTCTCGTGAAGAGGCATTGGACTCTGTCTCGTAAACAGAATCTGTGCTAGTCCCGCTCAGTCTTCTTCTGTGGTAGCTGTCCTCGCACAGCGACCCTGGCTCGGAGCCACACACAGACCCCGGCCGTGATCCCAAACCGGATCCGTTCTCCTCGAGATCCATGTCCGCTGATGGAATCTGGGTTAGACGTGGTTTCTCACTGGGCTTGTTCATTAGCTGACCCTGGGTTTAAGGATGCGGACATGTCAATCTTTTAGCTCGCAAAAGTAAATCTGTTTCATTCACAATTTTTCTCTTTAGAATTTTAACAATTTTAACACTATTCACTCACTCTAATGCAGAACCAAAACAATAACCCCGTGGTGTAGTCAATGTCACATGACCTTGTTGCTTTGCTAGTTAGATTAAAGATTGCTCAAAAATGCTCAAAAAGGTAAAATTGAAGTAGAAACTGTAAATGTCTTGTTATATTCTCTGAATGGGTTGGAAAGGAGGTCTAGAATCCCCCAACCCCCCACCAAATAAAAGTTAACAAGCAAACCAAACAAAAACCTGTCCACTGTTCCGTTCCAAAATTAAAGGTGAGATCTGCACCCTTTTAGCTTTCATGTTTTCCTGTTTTTGGCTCAATGGCAAATTTTAAATTAGAACTACAAAAATAGCAACAAATATGGTTACTGCTCCAGGGCTGATTGGTCAATACAGCTCAACGCATCACATCTAATGGGTGTGCGGATCGCGCACTGAATGCTATTGTTTCTCAAGCGGGGTCTCGGAACAACGTAAAAGTGTTATGATGTTACCTCACGGGACAAATGTAACAGTGTTTTTTTTAACAGGTGTATTAACGAGAGACTGCATCTTTAAGTAGATATTTACTCCCTGCTGTAAGGACACAAGCAACGTCCCACCTTTCCCATGTGCGTGTTCTGTTTGGGCCTCTCCATCAGCAGGCCGTTGTAGTACTGCTCAAGCAGCTGCTGCTGCTGGCTGCCTGGGCGACGCCCGGCGTGGGGGGGCTCGGAGCGGGCTCGCGCCAGGGGTCTGTGGCCCTCCCCTCTGCTGGGGGAGGAGAGGACGAGGGACTGTTGCTGGGGCAGGGCGTTCAACCCACACACTGGGGGTAGGAGGGAGAAAGGAGAAACAGGGGGAGGGAACAAGGAGGGAGTGAAACAGAGGTGCTAAAACCTTCTGACCCACTGCCCTCTAGAGGGAAGTGGGTCGACATAAAGTACTGTACCAACAACCATCAACAGCACTGGAAAATGTACGCACATTCTATATTCTATAAGTAGCCTCAAAAAAATATATTGTATTATTACTTTCTCTTATTGTACAGTATATAGCCCTACTGTGCAGAATGTGCAGTGTTACCTTAGGTGTCAAATACCAGTAGAGGGCACTATTGCTCTCTGTACTGTATATGCAGGCAGAGTAATGCAGGATAACTTAGAATGTACAGTAGTTATTATAATACAAGACAACATACAGTACATTAAAGGCAGAGCATTGCAACTAAATCAGTAATTGTCATTTAATGTACTGTATATCCACTCACACACTGGCCTGTGCTAGTGTTGTTTGTGTGTGTTTCTAGGGGCCCTATCTAACACCCAGCGCAAAGCTGTCTTTGTTAGTTTCTGACCGACGCAGTTGTCATTTTCCCGTCCAGCGCCCACATTGTTTAAATAGCCAATGCCTCATGCCCATCTGAGCGCCCGTGGGTGTGTTGGTCTTAAAGTGAGGTGTGGTCAGGCGCAATGTTGGCGCATTGCTATCTTGACCTGGTCTGAAGTCAACGGCGCAGTATTTCTTTGTTATTAAGGGCACATTATCATGATAGTAATATGTGCCTACATAGGCGAGTGCACAATGCGCTTACATTCTGCTTGTTATACACACACAGGGACGCGCAGCAGCGCACAAATATGCAAAAGATTACAAATAAAAAGATAACAGTGTGAAGGTTATTATTGTGTACATCAAGATATTTTATCCTGCTGAAATCCTGCTGTTGCCGTAGATGGTCTATTTCCTCGGCAGAGAAGCGGTCTTTCGTAATACTTGGCAAATTGTGCCATTATAATAGGAATCTGCCCAGGTGCAAGCGCACCTGGCTGTTAAAGGGAATGGGAGATGATTGGTTTATTGCATGTTATGCCCAAAACACACCCAAAAATAATTAAGATACTAAGTACAACCCTTTTGAATCATGCGGCGGGCGCTGCGGCCATTTTTTTCGCCATTAAGCTAGCAAAAGTGGATTTGGACACGCCCTAAATGCACTTGCGCCATGCGCTTTAGACCGTGCTCTTAGATGGTTAAAATAGGCCTTAAGTGTGTTCTCTGGTCTCACCTGACATGAACTGCGTGTGCAGCAGTCCCGTGCTTGGTTCCAGAATGAGGACGGGCTGCAGCTGATTGCCCAGCGCTTGGATGCTGACGTCCAGAGGAAAGTAGACCCGTGGCAGGGCTAACACGGGCGTGTCTGCACACTGCCCGGCTGCCTCTCTGTCAGCCTGGGATGCAGGAGGGGGTGGAGAGCACGAAAAGGGAAGGAGGCAAGTGGAGAGGAGAGAAAGGAAGAACAAAAAAAGAAAACAGAGAGTAGAGGAAAGGACGAGTGGAAAGAAGGCAAGCGAGTTGAAACAGGTAAAAAAATCTAAGAAAAACACTTCAAGTGAGTAAAAACTAAATGAGGGAACTGACCACATGAACCAAAAGCAGGTGGCAAAACCTAATATTTATATATAGGAGATATTGTTTTCATACATAAGGGCATTCAGATTTGCAGTTTAATCTGGCGGTTTAGGGGACATCCATACTAATCCATGTTTTCATAGACTAGAAACAGTACATGTAGTGTATCTTAACAGAGGTGTCTTTGCTTACCTGTGCCGGCAGCCCAGCAGTGATGGTGGGCATGTCAGTGACGCGGGAGGCCATGGCAAAGTGGGCCATGGTGCCATGGTGCAGCAGCTGCCCCCGGGCACGTGTCTAAAGAATGGCATTAAGGAGGCTGAATCATTATTCTTCTTCTTATTATTATTCTATTACCTTCACCAACCATGCATTGCAGAGATTGTTTGTTATAGGAACAAGAGAGATTAATAGAGACTGTTGCTTTGCAACACATTGCTTTTGTCATAATGACTTGAAATATGCCTTTATAGAACAAGTGATATAGTCATAGAGGTGTCCTATACTGAATACAGCTGGGCCCCTCAGAGGTTGAATCCAAAACAGCAACTCTGATTGGTTGAGAGCAGCGAACGCACTAGCCCCTCCCACACCCGAGTGCTTCTCTCAAAAACTACCTTGGGCAAATATCCAGCAATAACGCCATCTAGGTGTCCCTTCAATTCACTGAATCTTACAGCACCGCATGCAAAAGATAATATTCATACATTTCTATTGGACAATACGCAGATGGTGTATTCATCTTATATTACTTAATGGAACTCCCATCACAGGGCTATGAGAAGGCTGAGGTCGGGGAATTGGACGTTCTCTGGAAACCAGATTGTTATTAATGTTAATGTTAATAATTAGGGAAGGAGTGATCAAGTGACACGACCGTGGTGTGCAGTGGGCCACCTGGCCTTCTCAAATCACCCTGTTTAAAACACTGGCCACCACTGCACTTGTATGCATTAAAACAAACTATTAACATTCAACTGACTGAATGTTCGTTCGAAACCTCAAATCCAAGGTCACGGAATGGAAATATGGAGAAAAAAAACTCTGGAACTGGAACATTGGATTGATCATGATTAGAGGCATAGGTGTTGACATTTTATTGATTGGTTTATTTCTAATTTCCTAATTTAATCATTAACGGATTAATGGGCCTGATAGGAGCCTGGATAGTCTAAAAATCAGGGGACACAAACTCACGGCTCATGGTCTAGACATGGTCATATGGCCATATTGCAAGTTTATTTTAATGTCCCGTCGGTTATATTCATTTATTTCTTTCCTACATCAACTAAAATATTGGTTATCAAATTATTATAAGTAAAAATCACAATTGGTTGCTGAGCAAAAAATCCAAGTATGTCATAAAGTCTGTATCTTCACAAGGTACCTTGATCTAAATGGAAAATGAGAACCGACATGATTGGAGGACAGGAGAGTAGAAGGCCTCACCTCATAGGACAGTCCGTCTGACAGCAGGCTGTCATTGGGGGAGCTACATCCTGAGACGGGGGTGCTACTACTGCCTGGAGAGGAGTCTGCTTGACAGAATGGAGAGACAGCTAATCAGAAAACAATGCCTCAAATGAACCAATGGGCAACATCTCAAAATTGACCGTCAAACCTGTTGAATACGTATGTGCATTTTAGGAAGAGCTAAACGTTCTTTTTGAGTGTATTTACCGAATCTAATAAAGTGCATTGGTGTGATAATGAGACGTTACCCAGCGTGTCTGGTGCCCTGTGCCTTATAGACGGAGGGGCGCTGGTCTTGCGGTGCAGAGGACTTTGTCGAGTGTGAATGTGTTTCCTTATCTTCCACTTCAGGGTCGGTTCAGAAGCTACATACACACACAGACACACACACACAAATAGAGGGTTACAACAAAACACAATTCACACTGTGTATGATAATAACATTGCGTTCTAAAATTATAAATGTCAATTATTTAATATAATTATATCTTCCTCCCCAGTAACAAGACTTTTTTATTGCTCTCAACTCGTAGAACCTGATGAACCACTCTGGGCTCAGTGGAACTGCTCCGCAGAACACAGTATCACTTAGAAAATTTGACTGGACAAAACCCAGTCCAAACACACTGTGGCACACAAAAAATAATAATGAATAATTAGACTATAGAGAATTAAATATTCCCTGTTTGCTTTGGTCGGGCTACAATGAAACCAAACAATTCAATCAATCAGTGGAAGTACATATAAAGAACATATTTTACTATGGTCACTAAGCCAAAAAGAGAGTGTGTGTGTGTGTGTGTGTGTGTGTGTGTGTGTGTGTGTGTGAGTGTGAGTGTGAGTGTGTGTTGGCAACTAAAGTAAGGCTGCCTGGGCAACACGGACAAATAATGGAATTTTTGAATGGTTAGTGTACATGAGGAGCTGTACAGTAGATTAAAGCAACACCTCCTGTCATTCACACAGCGAGGGACATCTGCTGTGGACTCTCACGCAGTTCATTTTACACATACCTTAGCTAACCTTATGTAACTGCGCTGGTTTTTGTGTGTTGCTTCTCGACATTGTTTTTATGACTATCAACTGCGTTTCTTGGCCCTGAGGACTGGCGCTTAACGACTCTGTCTCACTCAGAATTCTCTGTCTAGGCACTTGAATGTGTTGAACAGTATCATGCTAAACAAGATATGCCAGAGTCATGCAGTGAAGTGGTACATTTCTGGAGTCTTTGTGACTCAAATTACATCAAACTCTTTCCAGTAGACCGGGGCTGAAATGGAAATTTACCACTAATCTACACAAACAGATCTTCTTTCAAGAGCGTAAACGGCCAGTGGCACTCACCTGACCTACGGAGCTGGTCCTTGCGCTGGTCGCAGGACGGTGGCTGAAGCTTAGAGGCTTGGTCAGGATCCGGGCCCAGTTCCCTATTGGCAACAAATAAATGCATTAGTGTCCCTACACAGCCCTGAATAATACTTGACAAAACATTCCGCTAATGGATTAACGAAGGTGTAAGTCCACATTGGGGGAGATTTGTGCCGACAATGCTTTTAATAACAGTTATTTTACCGATTAAAAGGACATTGACATAGGATTGCTTTGTCAAAGCTGCCAGACTGTCAAAATTGTTTTAGTAAACTGAAGTACAGTATAATGAAGGCATAGTGACGTGTTATGATTCTTTTCATGCAATACATTCTGCAGCAGCTATACAGAAGTTGCCACTCTAACCATGTGCTTTCTAAATTTCAGTCTATCTTTAAACTTCTGCTGTTTTCCCCTCACCTGTATCCTTTAGGTGTATTGGGAGCACTTCTCTGAAGGCCAGCCTGCTTCATGATCAAACGCTCCCGTAGTTTCTGCTTCACGATGGGACTGGCTACAGCACCTGTCGCTCAATAAAAATCACCCAATCAGAGACTGATTTGACCTGACTGACGTTTTAGTCGAACGTGTGTGAAATATTGGCACAACTTCCTTTTCTGCTTACAAGAATAGCAGGCATACTAGTCATTGTAGGTTTCAAATTGATGTGAGCAAAACCAGAGCCCAGAAATAGGCTGCTCAGCCAAAAGACAAAGAACAGGATCTGAAATATTTGCCACATAATAGTTTGTATTTCTCATTTCCTCTTCGTACAGAAAAATGCCTAATTTTCGCATTCGATTTTATAAGAATACAGATTTCTTAGTAATAAGAGAATTCACTACAGTAGTGTAAAAAATCCCCTTTTTCCTTTCACAGAGCACAGAGCCGCTGTGTGCGCGCTGTGACTCATACAAAAGGCCTATAAACAACCAAGCTCCATAGAGTTTCAGAGAACCAAAAAATTACATATTATTCAATGGGGAAGAAAAACATGTGCTACTCACTTTGCTCGTTTTTACTCTTGTGCATCAGCTGTCTGAGCTCTTCTTTCTTCTCCTGGTCAGTCCCTTGCTGTCTCTGCTCAAGGTTGTACTGGAAGGAGAACAATGTAAAGACCGAGGCAGATTCTTAGCGGCAGCCCGGGTTCCAATGCAGGGTTGTACACATGAGGCTTGGATAACAAACGCCCCAAAACCCTATAACACAGTTTGTATGTTTTCACTGTCATCTTTCCCATGCAGGTGTGTCCTTACCTGCAGGTTCTGCTGGGTGTACTGGGAGCAGGGCTGGGCAGAGTAGCGTCCCAGGACGAAGGGGTGTGGAGGGGCTAACATGGCCGATTCAAGGCCAGGACGCACCAGCCTCTGGGTGACACTCAGGTCCATGGGCTGCTCCCCAACGACAGCTGGCCAAACCTGATGGCACGCTCTCACATCCACTGGAGAGAGAGAGAGAGAGATAGAAAGAGAAAGAGACAGTTATATAGAGAGAGTTATATTTCAACTGCATTTTGTTTGCATGTGGAAACGTAACCATGGGAGGAATTCAGCTTTAATGTTTTGGATTGTGTTCAAGTTTTAGACCGGGCACAAAACCAAACTTGCACCCTCCTACTGGTGGCTGGGATTATCTCTGCAATGGGCTGATCTCTCCTGAATAGAACATCCATGGACCTTATCTTCTCCTTAATTTCTTTTTTTTTATTTTGTGCTTTTACACACATACACAAACACACAAATGGAAAACATTACAAATCTGTATAACCATCTTAATAAATCGATATGGATTTTCTATATCAGCCTTCTAAAACAAATATCAGTCTATTTTAAACACCACAGCAGATGGCCTGTGACAATGTATTTTAAACAGCTACTCACTGAATGTATTCTTCACCAATCACAGACTCGTTTATTATTCGTGGCAATGGCAACGTGATTAAGAGTGCACCAAGTTTATTTGGCATAAGTGTATACCCAGATGTGTGCTTTTACTTGAACCCAGCACGTTCGGCTGTCATATTTCATTTCATTCAAGTCTTCCTGCCTCAAGTGAACTGGCTACAATCCAAGGCTGCATTTAAATAGCAAAGGAAGGCGGTTAAGGGGCCGATGGGAGGGGGGGTTCAGCCACAAAAGAATGAAGGAAGCAAAGGGGAAGAAGGGGGATTAGAACATTGTGTAGCTAAAACATTTGGGTCAGCCTCGTTAATCTGTCATCTCCCACCCAGGTTTGACTTAAAAAAGAAGCTAAATTTAGCACCAAACAGTGAAACAATTGATCCAATCCTCGCTGTCCTGACCAAATACAGATGCCCGTTATAGGTTCAGTGCAGTGTGAAAATGTTTTGATCTATTCTCGTGGTCCAGTGAGGCTATCATGGATTAGTTTAGGGCAAGCTACGCTTTCGGCATGCAGGATTTAAACAGTTTATCAATTCATTCTACAATTTTTGTCTTGTTACCTAACACTGAAGCTTAACCTCACAGATAGTGAGCAGACATAAATTATGTCTAATGACACCTCATACGGTGGAAATATCAGCCAGCGTTACTCAAGACTTTTTTTGTGATGACTCATATCAAGGAGACAAAATATATGCAAGCTAACAGCTAACTTGATACGACTTCACGTGTCGACATAACCGACACCTGAGACCAATAAACATTAGCTTTGGGAGGCTTGTGCGGAATCCTTTGCCATTGATACAAAGGAGGAGAGATACAGCATGGAAGGAGATACTTTGTTCCCTCTGGGAAAGAGGGAATGAGAAAGGAATATGGAAATTTACTGAAGAAGTGTGTCTGAATAATCACTACCACCAACATTACGCAACAATTACTCACATAGTTCCAGTCAGAATTGGGCCTGTTTTTACTGGTGTACCCTGTTAAACTACATTACCTGGAAGCGAAGTAATGTCTTTGCAATGCCAACACAAAATAAAAAAAGCTAGTGAAACAGTCAAACCCATATACTAACTTCAGGATAATATTCACACACAGTGAGACCATCCTTTAAGTTGTGTTTTATTTGCCAAGTCAGTATGGAATTTTTTTTGCGGTTTAAAGCGGTGCCAATTAGTGTTAGTAAAAGTTAACACAACACAAAATAAAAAAAGCTAGTGAAACAGTCAAACCCATATACTACAAGTGGATATATAATTTTGTAGTTAGCCAAGGACTGAAGGACTTCAGGACAATATTCACACACAACTTCCTTATTGGGGAAAAATTTGTTAAATACATATTGTTTTCCGCCAGGCAAATTATCAGTACTGTAGCTCCAACCAAAAGAACAAAAAAACAAATTCAAACATTCAGTGATTTAAAGCCAACTCCATAGGGTTCCATCAAAACAACCTGAGGAGAATCTCCACTCCGTGCTGGAGTTGCAAGTAACCCGGACCCAGATGGCAACATTTGTCTCTCAATCACAGGAATGAGTCAGAGGGAGAGAAATGTCTGTGAAGGCGTTCCTCTGGCGAGGAAAACACTCCCACGCTCTTATTACTGTAGGTCAAGTAAGACTGACACGCTAGTGGAATGTAAAACAACAGACGGAGAGTTAATAAGAGGGGAGCTATTTACAATACGGATAACATCGCACACTGCACGCTGGCTGTTTTCATTGCAATCACCTCTCCTGATAACCCAAGAAGATGCACTTACAAGACACTTGGCTTAAAATGGTCCTCCCAAGTGTGTGTTTGTCTAAGTGTGAATGTGTTGCGTATAGGAGAGAGAAAGAAAGAGAGAAAGAAAGAGAAAGAGAGAAAGAAACAAAGAAAGAAAGAGAGAAAGAAAGAGAAAAAAATTCAAATCTTAGCAGGTGTGTTTATCGCATATTAAGATTTAAATTTACTACACAGACAGAAGAATGGTTTCAATTAATCTTTTCACGTGTAAATGAGTCACCCAGATTCACCTAGTGAATCTGTGTGTTAGATACAATGTAGAATCTTAAGGAGCATGCAAATCAAATCTACAGCTGACTCCATTCCTGCTTTCAGAGGTTTGTCTATCTAGTCAGCTAAGACTACCCCAGTGAGACCATCCTTTAAGTTGTGTTTTATCAGTATGGAATTTTTTTTGCGGTTTAAAGCGCTGCCAATTAGTGTTAATAAAAGTTATTAAGAGACGACTGGACAACCTTCAAGCTATCCGAATGACAAACATTTACAGCATTTAGCAGATGCTTTTATCCAAAGCGACTTACAATTACAATGTTCTATTACATGGAGCAGATAGGGGTTAGGCATCTTGCTCAAGGATTCTTACAGGTAAGCTGACTCTGGGGTTTGAACCCACAACCTTCTGGCTGGGAGTCCAACAACGATAGTCTAGACCACTAGACTATCCTGCCCCCATCACAAAAATGTGATGATGATTGTCGAACACAGACTACGCGCTCGAAATTTGCACCCAAAAGTTTCCCAACAGATGTAGGAAGGTAAGAGGGCTGCGGGTTGGAACTCAAAGACAATATGTATCTAGGAATGGCAGAGACACAGCCTGTAGCCATACACACCTAGCAAGAGAGTTCATAGGCTGCCTCTGTGTAGAAGGTGCAACAGGAAGAGTGAGTGTTTTTAAAGGAAATCAGACAATCATTGTGATGGCACGGATACCCCCAATAGGATACAGAAACACCCACCTGTATTATTTTACCTACATTGTACAAAGCTCGTATCTCTATTTACAAGAATAAGGCTTCTATATACAGCATTTACCTTGATTGAAGAAAACTTGGTCCATAAATGTCTGTACAGGCCAACAATCTTAGCTCTGAAGTATAGCATTGTAGTTCCCAGAAGTATAGGGCACCTGCTAATGATACTATTGGACACAGAACCTGAAGAAACCACTGCATAATGCAGCGAGCCAACAAGTTAGTTAGGGTTTCTTCTGTCCTGACCTAGCAGGATTTCAAAAGCTGTCCTGATTGGCTGCAATCATCTTACCCAGTCAGAGGTCATTAGCTGTCTACAAAATGCTTGTACAAAATGACTGTTTTAAATGAAGGGAAACGCTTCTGAATTAGATCTCATGCCAAACCTAAAATGTCTCTTGCTTAGGCTAAAAATAGGCAGCAGGCAAACTTCTGGTTTCTGTAATAGCATATTTGTTTCACAACCATCATCCTCTTTGTATGGGACTGCTGCAAGTAGCAGCGCGCACGCGCGAAAACACGCACGCACACACATACACACACAAAGACCTATATGCCTTGGGTGCGTGCTCTGGCCACAGCCACACATACACACACAGAATGAGAACGAAAGAGAGAGAGAGAGAGAGAGAGAGAGCAGTGACTTCCTGTTTCTAAAGTTAGTCTGCACCATAACATCCTCTTGGCTCATTTAGGCAAGCAGGCGCTGCTATTTTGGTTAAATAGCTCGACTGGTTCATTTGTCTAGATACAGATGTCTTTAGCAGTATTAATATCCACTCTGTGGCCCCTAGTTGTGCTTGTTTATTGTTGGACTGGAGAACTGGAAGGCTGGAAGTCACACATCAGGTTAAATATTAGTCACTATTTGCATACATAAACACTTTGTGGGCCTTAGCATTGTGCTTGGGCACATGAGCAACGCAGCAGTCAGAAAGAGGTCAAGGCCTGAAGAAAAAGCCACCATCAAATCTGTCAACACAGAGAAGAAAAATTAAACAGCTTGGATAGACAAATGTAAAGAGGGTAATACAACCAACCCTGAGCCATTCTAGCTCTGGTATTATGTGGGGAGAGAGTTATCAAGTATCCTGAATATGAATGCAGAAACATACTGTATGCAATATGCAAGTCAGGCCCAAGTCATTGGTGTCAAGTCTCAAGTTTAGAATTTTTAAATGGAATATTATTGTATACACGTCTCTTTCCGCATCAGGTCAGGTCAATAACACTGTGACTAGAGCCCAAGTCAGTTGACCCCACCTCTGCGCCTGCGTGATGCCAAAAACAGCCACCTGCCCTCCTTCTATCCTTCCTTATCGCTCTCTCAGTCCATCGCTACCGACGCCCGGAGTGAAGCACAGCTGTCGGGCACATTCAGTCCTTCACTTTCGAGCAGCTGGAGCATGCATCTCGCTGTACAGTGTGTGTGTGTGTGTGCGTGAGTGAGTGCGTGTGTGGATCCAATGCACGCCAACATATTAATAGCATGCAGTTGTTTCTTTCGAGTGTACACAGCAGGTCTTTGTGTTTGCATAAGTAGAATCTGCATGTGTGACCGTTGGATGGGTGCAGGAGTGTTGGCGTGTGGGTGCCAGTGTATTAATAGTGCCCATTTGTTTCTGTGCACAGTGTCTTTTTGTGCAGGTTTCGGTATACGAAGGCGTGGCCAGTTATTTTTAGTGTCACCTGTTGGTCAACACTCATGTTATTGTGAGTATTCCAGCAAGTGCACACATGTTTGAGGACATGTGTGTGTGTGTGTGTGTTCCTCAGCATATTAATAGCATCATCCCACTTGTGTTTTTGTGGCGTGTATGTGCCTTTTAATGTATTAATAGCTGTCCCAACTGCTCACGCATGGGTCTGTGAGGGAGTGCTTGTTGATATCTTGTTAATATCTTACAGCTGTAATCCATTACTTTGTTGCAAGTTTGTTTTTTCTCTCTTTACAATACCTTGTTTGTGGCACATGCTAACAAAGAAACTGAGCATCTCCATTTGTCTATCTTTCTGGCAGTGAGCATTCAATTTGAACTACTACTACTAAATGGAGCGCTAACGCTACCAGCGGATCCTGGTCTCACTCTAGCGCTCAAACATCACTTCCTGTAAATGAATCGTCATTGATGGCCACTTACACGATTCCGAATTAACAAGAGTACATCCACTTACGCAGTTTTAAACAAATGAGAATACATTCATAACAAATATTTGAGTGTAGGCCTACTGTTGTCAAATTCCTTCCAACCCCACTGGAGGGGAGACATGATCGAGCAAAGGTCAGGTGTCCGTGACACTTGCCTGACATTGCTCCCCCAGGCACAGCGGAAGGTGAGGGAATTGCTCGCTCGCCGAACAGACGTGGGTGAGTGTCACAAGCTTGTACGCTCTTAAGCGTGATTATTTTGCTTGATTTCTCATGGCCAAAACAGACGTGCATTTGTCTCAAAATGATTTTATTGTGTTCACCTGATGGGGCTCCAGAATTTCAATGGAGGGATAAAAAAAGTGTTGTTTAAAACGGAGCAAATTTGGACTTGGTGTGCTGTCATGAGGTGGGGCGTACGACTAAAATGTGACTGGAGAGAGAACTGATCTTTATTCATTAACAAAAGGACGGCAAGTAATACGACTACACTGCTATAACAGAATTCCTACTGTATGGCTACGTTTTCTATTGCATCTGCCATTTTCAAACATTAAAAAACATTTGCTATTATCAACTAACAGGTGTTCATGCACACACACACACACACACACACACACACACACACACACACACACACACAAATGAGCACCAATCCTGTTTTCAATTATGCAAATTATGAGAGATGAGGTATAATTTGCGCTGATACAATCATTTTGCATCTAACCATGCAGAGAACCAGTCCAATGTCCTATAGCCTCTGGACTAAGCCTACTTCATGGAATGATGGGCTGCATTGCCATCATGCCCACTTCTATCTGTAAGCCTCTTGATTGTATTCAGGGCTAGAACACAATGTACACAGAAGGGCTTCGTTGTTTTAAATGCACCCTGCAGTCAATAAGAGTTAAGTTACAGCTATTCTATATGACACTTATTGCCGGCTTTCACTGAGTTGTGGTCTTTGTTACAATTTACAGAGCCCACTGCTAAGCACACACACACACACACTCACACACACACACACACTCCTGTGATGTGCACAAGCGATCGTCCCATTGCTGTGTATGGAGGGGAGGAGTGTATCGGTAGTCAGCTGAGTTGATCTCAAATCAGGAACAGGAAATGTGATCTGGGGCTCTGGCTTGTCCGGAACACTGTCCCTATTGTCTGCACACTGCTGTGTCTTTCAATGAGAAAGCACTGGGGAGTTTTAAAGGTTATCTGGCCTGGGAAAAGGTTGATATTGACTTTCACAACTAACTTGCAAGCTTAAGGCAGACTTTAGAGTTGAACCCTGATGGTGTGACTGTTCTAGGAGTATGTTATGCCAAGTCCTAAAAGTGTAGTGGAATCACTGCTAAAACAGTTTCATAAAAACAACTGAAAGAAATAGATTTCCATGGCAGGAATAATATAACATTGTCAAGGTTCTACTGAGAGGAGATCCTTGGGCGTTGGGCCCCACGCACAAACCTTTTGTTATAAGTAAACCAATAAACAAACTAAAATAAAAAATAAAACATTCTATTCAAAGCACCAACATAGAGAAGTTGTTAAATTGTGAAGTTATTAATACATTTACAATATGAAATCAATGTAGATTTCCAATCTAAAAGTAACAAATACTATTTGCATACATAATAGTCATTATAAAAGTGGGGATGTATGCAATAAACCAGCAGAAACTGTTAAAGCAGTCCAATGGTCAACTGCTAATCTACAAACTAATAAGCATGTGCAGTATAAAGCCCACAAAAACTGAACAACTGAGTGAACACTAATTCAAATTGAGGTAACATGAAACTGACATTAAAGGGGTAGTGTGTATTTATTGACCAGAGGGAACAGACAGAGCAGAATTAAGTCAGATGACCCTCACCACACACAAAACAATAGGAAGTGCGCATGTGTGCCTCTTTCAGATTTGCATCCAAGCAACATGGCGTCACAGGTTCTGCTGAAAGCATTTCCTCATAAGTGATGGGCTAGCTAGTCAGCTACTATGCAAGCGTTAACATGTTAAAAATGTGTAGGTAGGAAATATATAGCTTTTCGATGCTAAAGCCTGGTTAAAGCCATCCTCATATTGAAATCTCTGCCTCTATGATACACATCAGTCTGGGAGCTCTCAACTGAAAACAGTCAGCCTGGCGGTGCCCATAGGTGTCAGACAAATTATTAGCAGTTATATTCTAAAAGTATGAAAACACTCACAAAACAGTCAAAATTAAGCACTAGTTAATTACAATTTCAGCCTCGTTTTTCTTTTTTTAAATCCAGCGTAGTTAACTTAAGTAACAGATGCTCGTTTTTTTATGAAGCAACATTTGACTGGGAAAACATGACATTTCAGTGCAAATGATGTTAATATATAATTTAAATGTGTACATAATAATAAGTTTAACCGCCTAGTATTTCTTGTGCTGACTAGCAAGGGTAGCAACATTTAATTGACTAGTCGACTAATTACGCACATGCCTACGAATTAGCAAGTGTTTGAAGGTGAACACAGGCACTAGCAAACGATTGGACCACCTTCAACCAATCAGAACAAGACTAACATGCGGCTGATTTTCCAAATGCTGTCAGCATTAATTGAACTACAGTACCACCTGATTGGCCCGTGGTTCCCAGATACGTATAGCGAAGAAACTCAATGTCAGGATTGGTTTAAACCAGGCTAACAAGGGACATGTAAAACAGGTAAACTGTGTCAACGTCAATTTAAGATTATATAAATGAATTGTAATATCCTAAGTTACCGGTCGGGTGCACTTGTGGCAACAGACAGTAGAAGGCGTACTAGGTGTGGAACCACCTGCCCATTGTGGTTTTTCATTGTGACTTCTTATGGCTTAGGAGATTTCACTTTTGAGCGTTTATCATTTTTACAAATCCAGTGCCATGGGCTGTGTCACAACCCATGAACCCAGCCTGTGAAGAGGCCTTTTGTGCTGCCCAGTTACGGTAAGGTGATCCATACGGAGGCATACTGAGCAGGTTATGTGGATCAAAGTCTGTATTGTGCATTTGTAAACACATGCACGCACATAAACATGTATATTTACACCGCACAGTGCACACACATCCATGCATGCGGGCACACACACTCGCACAAAGCAATAATAATTCAAGCTGGTTATCCGAGATGGTGAAAGAAAGAAAGGGAATGAGTGAGAGATGCAAAGAGAGAGGCGAGGAGTCGTGGTGTCGATTCCTCTGGCATGGCCCACCTGAAACTAATGTAACTGTATCTCCACGGCAGCACTGGGGCTATGACTTCACCCTGTCTAGAGAGAACCTGGACGCTGAACCGGTGAGCATAGCTGATGTGTGTTTGTGTGTGTGTGTGTGTTAGAGAGAGAGAGAGAGAGAGAGAGAGAGAGAGAGAGAGAGAGAGAGAGAGAGAGAGAAAGAGAGAGACACACACAGAGAGAGATAGAGCTTTGTCTGTGGTTCTGACAAATGTTGTACATTTGTGACTCTCATACAAGAGTACACATACTCACATACTGTATAGCTACACACCCAATGGTCCATCACACAGTCAAACATTTGTTGAATGAGTCAGTGATTTTACAGGCAGCACTACAGCTAGGGAGGAATCCCACACCTGCATCCACAATAAGGCTCTAGCATAACTGCACAATTACTCGCCCAAGTCCAATAGGCCTAGTATTTGTTTTCATATTAAGATAATTACCAGAGCAAATTTGCCCTTGCCCGGCAATTGGTTTCTTCAGATAATTAGATCTGACTGAATCAGTGAACGCCTGACACTTCAACTCAACTCCTTCCACTGTTATGGAATCTGCGCTTCTTATAATTGATTTATGCAAACTAAACGAAATAAAACTAGAAGATTTTATCAAGCTGCATTCGTAAGTTACATTGTAGTCTACGACATTGTCAGCCATGTTACATTATAGAACAAGATGTCATTTCGAATGCAGAAAATGCCACTGTTCTGTGGGTATAGTAGGACATTTGTGTATTTTAGGCTTAGAGTCTGAATTGAATGCTCATCCTTATGAACAGCGGTAAAATCACCAAAATAACGGACAGGCTGATGGGCTGATGGACTGATGAAAATTCTGAAACAACTGTCAAAGCCCAATTACACTTTTCTAAATAGGCAAAAAACCAAGCAAGCGGTTACGGTATACGGTAAAATCATATGCTAAGGCTAATGCATAGCGCTTTGTACCAAATATCAAATAATCATTCCCTACCTTTAGAAGAGACCTTTCACAAGTGTTTGATTTCATTTGACACTTGACGTGTCTGGGAGACAAACCAATCAAAGTTTTATGCCAGAGATAGACGGGCAATTCCCTCGCGACATAGTGCGTCCTTGACGCTACGCTAATTGTAAAAACTGATTTGTGCGTCAATTGTCCTAGATTCAATGTGCCACTTTGTTGTAAACAACTTTACAGTCGTCCCATCCGGCAATATGCGTCGCTGTACACCGATGGAAGGGGGCGATTTCTGACTTGTGGATCCACGCCGGAGTTCATGAGTTTATCGCTTCTAGGCTACTTGCGGCATACTGTATGCAAGAAAAAGTGTGTCCGACGTCACCAAAAACCTGCTGACATCACGCCATCCTCCTCGTTCATAGGTTTGTTTGTCTTACTCTTACACGCCGTGTCGTCGATCATGAAACTGTAAAACAACTTTCGTCCCTCTGCTGCACTGCTGCAGATGAGGGCTGGTGTGATGGCTCCATCTGCTGAAACCAGCTGGTTAAGGTGTGTGTGTGTGTGTGTGTTGTGTGTGTTGTGTGCGCGCGCCTGTGTGTATTTAGCCAGGTTAGTCTCATTTTGTTTAAGAATCTCTTTGCTAAGAGAGATGGCCAATAAAGCATAAAACAAATGCAAAACAAAAGTGTGTGTGTGCGGGGAAGAAAGCGCCAGTCCAGTCTATTTAATAGTTAGGCTACATAACCCAATCATTTTACTGTTCAGTTTTACACATTAGGTATCCATGGCGATATTACCCGAGCTGAGATTTTAGTGTCAGCAGAAGGCACCTCATAAATAGGTCATTGTTGATCCTACATGTGGCCAATTTTATCCATTGTCAGTGTCCACACTGGGTACACAAAGATAAAAAATTACTTCAGACAAACTTATCTGCAGTGGGGGAGCTAAGTCAGTCTTATAATTCAAGGGAACCACATGGGTGCTTTTTGTGAGTCAGAGTAGAATTGTGTATCTGAAGGAGAGATTAGAGCTCAAACCTCTATCAACAACAGTACGTTTTCCTCTGTGCTCTTTGCAGAAGCTGACAATTCAGCCGGTAGTCAAGGGTTTGACTGTGGGCTAAATACCAATTTAGGATACATGCAAGGGAATCAGATTTCATAACAGACCTTACATCGTGACCATTTGTTCTGCAGAGATATAGAAAGTGCAGAGAATACGTAGACTAAACACTGTTTGTAATTGGAGTGAAGTTTAAGCATGTTATAACCGGATTACCTCGAGAATAACACATTCTGCAGATTATTGTATTTGCATTCATTAAGCTCTGGGCAGGGTTGGCACACGTCAGTGCTTCAGGTCTCATCTGCGTCCGCCTCTTCTCATCCCAGCTTATCTTGCCCCCCACACTATCTCTACACCACTGGACAGTGCGTCATAAGGGCAGTGCCACTATTATGGCAGTATGGTTACTGCGTTTGTGTGTGTGTGTGTGTGTGCAGAGACAGAGGTATTTGGGCTGTCACTAAAATGTGTCAATTTAACTACAGGACTATGAAAGATACTCCCAAATCTGCTGGCAGAAAGTTTCAAAACTGGTGTTTTATGCAGTTTCATGCAGCTTTTTTCAATGTGTAGTGCATAATATCTGCGCAAATGTGTTCCTCCAAACATGCACGTGAAACTGTGTGGACTATGTTTTTTTATGGGGACCCACTTTGGCTCAAAAAAGTTACACACAATGACACACTAAGGCACAGTGTGTTAAAGGATATTATTGTGAACTGTATTGTGAACTGTAGGTGGGGTACTGAGGGAGAATAGCTCATACTGTCATAAGACATAGTGTACACACAGTATCTTGAGTGCAGGGATCTCAAGGTAGAGTTGGGCCAACGGGTCTCACTCCTCTCTCAGTTACAGGAAGCCAATAGGAATGAGAAGAATGTAGTCAGGCAGTGTGGTGATGGAAGGAACAGCAGTTTCACAGGGCTGATTACCATAGCAAAACCAAGATAGGGAGAGTGAAAATGTGATAAGGGAGCGGAAAAGGCAGGGCATGAACAGAATGGACCTATGGACATAAACAACCATTTGCATACCTTGTATACAGCACACATAAACAACTGTACAGCTCTGGCTATAGCATTTTCAGCCCTAATGCTTCACGACCCCCTTGGATGACCTATCCATAAATGAGATGCTTATCTTTTGATAAAACTAGGATGAAGAGGATTTGATCCACACGAGAGGAGGTTTGAAAGAGTCACTAAAAGATACGTTGCAGTACACTGTTGTGATTCCTGGAACGTGTCACATTGTGTGTGTGTGTGTTTGACAGATTTCCTGGTATCGGTGGTGGTCTACTCACTGCCACGGACAAACATGCAGGTGTATTTGTTTTGTTGTCACGAGGGGGACTATCCCATCTGTGACACACACATACGTGAAAGCCCTGTGTTGTATTGTGAAGATGTTAAAAGCCTTGCACAGTTGCAGTTGCAGCTGCTTTCATCTTCATTTCGCAGTCACAGCACTGTAGAATCTGAAACCAGTGCACACCAGTAGGCCCTTGTGTGGTGACTTTGAACTAAGTCGACGCTAGCGACAGTTTGTGGCCTTTCCATCCCAGCGGAGCCCCGTGTGTCAGCCCACATAGAGGGGAGATAGCGCTAAATGCTTGCCTGGTTTCTTTGGAAACTAGACTAGAGATTCTGGAAGGTGTAGCTTTACGACGCCCTCGCACTCCAGTGCATGCACGTTTGGAAAAAAAGGTCATGACGTTAGGCTGAGAACGGTATGTACCCCTTTCAAAAGGTTACACAAATGCCTGTTATCCTCCAGATAACCAACCAAATTATTCTACGCATTATAATCTTTAGGGCTTGTTTCAAAGTGTATATTCATCAGGTCAAATGTCGAAGGGTCCACAGCACCTGCTGCTGTATAGTCAGTGCTAGTGACCATTCAACTTTATAGAAGTGCATGCAACACTGTGCAGGCACAGGCACTTTTGTTATTGACGGATTTCTTCTCCTATCTATTTGTCACCTGATGAAAGTTGCACTGTAATTGAAAATGAACACCTGCTATTGAAATATATATAAATATTTATCGAGTGAGGTAAACTTGATATAGGACATTGATTTGTATGACTCATATAAACAACAACAGATTTTTTACAGTATCCAATTGTTTTTGACACTAGTACGATGGCTGCATGCAAGAACCATGTTAGTTGATGTGCAAGTGATGGCAGCTTTTGATAAAATGTGAAGAAAAGGCTTGAACCGAGGGCTAAAACAATCACGCCTTTGCTATACATGAACTGAGATTATAACTATGCAGTCTAATCCTCCCAGACACATGTTTTATGTGGATAGCTTCAGAGAAAGGCTAATGGCTTTAGTTGTGTACTGATCTGTGCTGTCAGTGGACACCCACTCATAGAACTTCATTAAGACACCCAAGACATTACTTTTGTGGCCTCCCTGCTGACCCTTGACATTTGCAAACTAAACAAAGCTGGAGCCTGATGATTCATGCTATGCTATTTATTCATTCATGTTAAATATACAGACAGTTAAGACTTTGAAGTTAGACTTTCCAGACTAAATTTCCAAGGGTGTATCACTCAATGCCAATTTAAATTAAATCTTTATTATGTAAAATTTAATTTAAATTCATTTAATGCTCCCACGCTGACCGTAACTGTACAGCTTTTATGGGAAACCTATCATCCGGCCTAAAGATTGAGTATGCTCTTTCTAATATTTTGACACATTACGGCCACTTTATAAATTCTAAATGCTTGGATGTGAGGCCTTTAGATACATGTTGCCTCCACAATACCTCTGCTGTTGATTATCTAAATCCCTGAACTAATATTGTATTGTTTAGTGCTACTCAACAGCAAAGTTAGGTTTAGTTTTTTTAATCTGTCCACGTTTTTCTAGATTCAGCTATAGTGTCCCTCTAACAGATTTAAAACTCCTAGAGTAGCCTATAATGTGTGTCCGTAACCTCAGAGAAGAGTGAAACAGGTATGAATGTCATCATTATACACCATTATTGTCGGAAGAGATAAAACAAAGCAAAAATAAAAGTCTATAAAAAAATAAAAAGGGCTATAAAAATGGAACATCCCTGGGAGTGTAAAAATAGAGGGAAAGTTTAGTGTTTTGGGCGAGAGCAAGTAGAGCCTGAGAACAACATTTCATTTTGTCTTGCTAGGTAGATACTGTATGCATAATGTTAACATATATTAGAAATAAATGGAAGCCAGAAAATAATTAATCACTGTCACATCATGTCACAGTTAAACCTTCATGTACTTTCTGATGACTCAGTTTTTACTGTCAACTGGGGGGATGAAAACCCAAGGAGATTATGTTGTAGAGTGTAAAATTATGATTGGTGATGGTCATAATGTAGCCATAGCGCAGGGAAGTCAAACATTTTACTAAAACATTCCAAACCATGTGGTCAGTGTTACATAATCTTTGTGTGTACCAAACCTGAAGCAAAAAAACTGTTGGCTGAATACATTTTAAAACCTATGTTCTTTGTTTTGTATTTTCTTGCTTGAAATCAAGCAAGTGTTCTTTAGTGCGGAAGACACGGCCCGTATTGTGACAGGAGCTCAAATTACTCTCATTGTAAAAGCCAATTCTCTTTCCACCCTCACTCAACAATGTCTGTGGGGAAAGTGGCAAAAGGTCACAAAAACATATCAGAGTTTTTTAGGAAAATCCCCCCATGTGTCACCCCTCCCCCCTCCCTTTCCCTGCATGTGTCTATCTCGGAGCTGGTGATGACGGACTGTTGTTTTTGCGTCTCTTCGTTTGTTGCCCACTGATACCGTATTTCGGACATGCTAACTCTCCGGGGTGGGTGGGTCTGTTTCCAATTTTCTTCCCTTCCCAGTCCCAAGAAACAACACTTCCAAAAGCCAAACAAATTAAAGGAAAAAACATTTTTCCTTTCTTGACCACAAGACCATTTGACCACTTGGTTTTGAGGTATTTTCACTCAAAATAATGTAAAGCAACTCCCACCATAGCAGCAGAACTAAATTCTTCCCACAGCTTAAGCAGCTGATGATCTGCCGGTAGTAATGGCTCAGACAGATACACCAAACCAACACCAGCCAAGACTCCTAACACTATAGGCAGCTCTGAAAAGCTACGTGTCCTCTAGTACAAAGCCCTCAGTACACTCAAGAGGTTATGCTCAATGTACTTGTAGGTAAGCCAGGAAGTTGGCATGCTTTCCTGTGATACACAGCCATTGAGCTGCAAAGTCTGTTGCACATAGAGATATCAGATGCACGTGTCCTACCTGTTTGGAGTGTGGACATTCAGTATGGGGTAAAGAGGAGGGGGGCTAATAGATCCGTTTTTCTGACAGCGCTGACAAGAGCTAGACAACAGAGTCAACTGCTCGACCAAGGGGCTCCCTCTGACTTCTCAGCGTCTCTCGGTCTTCCTCTGCTGATGAGCTGCTGTCTCTCTCTCTCTCTCTCTCTCTCTCCCTCGCTGCTCTTGTTCGCGTTCTCGGCGAGGACACAGTTGTTCTACTCAGTCCGCTGTTACATTGACAGTACTGCCCTGACACAGAAACAGCAGGGAAAGAAACCGCGTGTGTGTGAGAGAGAGAGAGAGAGAGAGAGAGAGAGAGAGAGAGAGAGAGAGAGAGAGAGAGAGAGAGAGCGAGAGAGGCAGGAAGTGTGAGACAGTGAAAGGGACTGACAGTGCTGCTGATTGGCTGTCAGTATCTAGAAACAGGAGGGGACATTTACTTTTTTTTCTCTTGGCAAACATCAAGCACCAGAGGCAGAGGAGACCAGTATGAAGGAAGTTATCTGCATCTAATGAGTCAGTAGCTTTGTCAGAGTCCATTAACCAAATTGCCATATTTCATAAAAGCACATACATTCTCTTTATTTCCATTCATTCGTACAAATGTGCCTGAAATGAAAATGGCATTTATTTGCCTTCCTAAACAAGTAGAACATGCTGCAAGACATGACAAAAGAATCCACTCAGATACCATTTTTATGCAAATGATGATTGATTTGCTCATTGTGCAACACATTTTGGTTGTTTCATGCAAGGCAGATAATGAAAGCAGATCACTCTTCGGTGCACAAACCCATTTTGATTATCTTTTGCAAATTCACGATTGCTTTTCCATTAGTGCTAAATAATTTTTGGGATTTTTTTTCCAGTACTTTGCCAAAACAGTAGTAATGCACTGATAATGAGGGATTTTTAAATAAAGACACGTGTTGTCTTTCTCCACTCTATTAAAGTGTCGATTGTTGCTATAACAACAATGCGGTGCCATTAGAGGTACTGTATCTAAAATGGCTCAAATGTAATGCTCATGTATCAGTATCACATCTTAGACAGCTCTAGGCTATAGGCTATAGGCTATAACTGGACTGACTATGTGGTTAGTCAGTCCAGTTATTCACCTTGGGTGCATCCACAAATCCTCATTTCCCAGGTCTGCAAGCCTTTCCCTGCTTTTCCCCACTAGCACGATACAGAAAAGCATGACTGACAAACCCCTGCATGGCTATTCACCAGTGCAGGCTGTATGCCATGTTTTCGGTATGGCAAAGTTATAATGATTCTGTGATTTTGCATGAAAACCCTGTCCCACACGCATCGCCTGTTATGTTCCTGCTGTCACATCACCTTGTGGTTGGTTAACTAGTTCTCCCCTTCTACTGAACATTCTCACGCACATTCACCTGGTCCCCGTTTGCACTCTCACTCCCCGTCCAATTATCTCTCATCTCACACACCTGGTATTCTCTGGTCCCCTGCTCTTCCACCCCAGATAATGCTTCTGTTTTCAGTGCCTATCCAGCGTTATTCCGACCAGTTGTCCCGTTCCAGATCCTGCCCGTCTCTTGACACCGTTTCCTGCCTGTCATCTTAGTCTTGTTGCTCTCCCGTCTTGGACCTCCGCCCGTTTCTGACGTTGCCTTCGCCTGCCACCCTGTGCCTTCGCCCTTGTGACTTTCCTGGTTCTGATTCACTGCACGGACTACTACTAGACTGCATGTTTTGTGCTTTCAATAAATATCTCCTACGGGGGTTACAGTAACTATCCCCCTTGTCTGAGTCTGCATTTGGGTTTAATGCAGACTCAGACCAGTAACATCACCGTCTGCATGTGTGAAGACATAGAAACACATGATTTCTTTCTGATGAAATAATGGTGAAATAGCAAGTTGATTATTATTGTGTGTGATGTTGAACTGTGTGTTAGCACCTGAAGCTAGTGATAAATGCAAGGCCTTATTTTTCCATCTCCAAAGCTGTCATCAACACCCTTATACAGACATAAAAAAAGCTAACAGAGCCTCTAGGAGATAGACCATACTGCTATCTCCGTTGTGCCTTCAATACTGATAGTTTAAAGTGATACCTGGTCTTATGTGGAGAACTGGCCTGAGGCAGTTTTGTCAAAGTAGAGAAAAAAGAGAAAAACTGGGAAGTCAAATCAGACCTATTAAGCGGATTAGGACTTATCTGCAGCACGCTGTGTAATTGGTTTTTGTGTTATCGCGTTGCGTCGTCAGATAGGTGCTAATTGAAAAGCTGGTTTATTAGTGGGTAGACGGTCTTCAGGGGGTTGGGTCTTACTTTAAAGGTCTTGTTTTGGATAGCCTCCCAAATGATTACTGATAATGGACTGCCTCTACTTAAGCTTGCTGTTCTTTTCTTAGATGTTAATCCCTAGACTGTCTTCTGCTTGTTTCACTCCCCCTTTCCTGAAAATCTTACGGGAATGGAACTAAACATCTTTCTTTAACTTAAAACAGTGAAACTTCATTAAATCAGACTATACGCTTTAACAAATGAAATGAGCAGAAAGTGATAAAACTGGAAAACAATGTTAATGTCATGCATTTTGTACAATATTGCTGCTTAACAATATCTGATAAAGAATGAGATATTAATCTTTGGTCAAATTGCCCCACCTCTAGTGCTCACCAACCAGGCCATCCAGGCAACCTTAATAGAAGTCAGAGGTTTTCTGTCTTTCTGACAATCAATATCAATCAATATTATCGTCAATGATTACGACTTTGGAAATCTTTGTTTAGTAAAACCTGATAAACAATCCTTGCCATATCAATTTTGCACTGATTCCTTTCAGTTTTAGGCCTATTCTGTTTTGCAGATAGTTTTCTAAACAGGTGCCTTGACAGCTGTGTCATGCGGGGTAGTGAACAAAAGTTTTCACATTGTCCAAATTTGTTGCACGCATAGTAAATAGCCCAAGATCTTATAATTAAGAACCACAAATAGAGGCAGCACTCCAGACACTAAGTCCTCTGCCAAGTCCCATGATTGAAGATTTGCCATACAAATTTGGCAATACAACAGTGGGCTAATTCATTCTGCTACTAGCCAACACATCTGGCCATGTCCAGTTCGCCAGACTAGAATACACAAATATCTTCAGTAAACCTTTACATAATCCTCAAATCCTAAATAACAAGTTCAACGAATGCAATAAAGACTATCATACTGTAAATAAACAGCAACTGCTGGACCTTGGACCTTTCTTTGCCACCTGACGGCAGTGAGATTGAGACACGCATAGCAAAACTGTAGGGGTATCACATAACAAAGTGGCCATTGCTTGTCACAGAAACTATGTAGATTGTAGATTACAATGAGGTCATTTAGCAGACACTTCTATCCAAAGTGACTTACAGTAATTACAATTATGTAGTACAAGTATTAAGGAGCAGGTAGGGCTAGGCATTTTACTTATAGATGCTTACAAGCAGGTAAGGATCGAACGCAAGATCCACAGATCCACACAGAATGTGGCTGCAGATGGCACAAAATGAGCCATAGATTTGGAGCAGGAAAGCTTGTTTTGCTGTGTTGCGAGGTGACTAACAATAGCCCAGCTCTCGGCTCGGCGTGACTCTTTCATCGCTTGCACCTGTAAATCTGTCTGTCAGCTGTTCAGCTGTTCATCCCTAATATGAAAGGGAGTTGGGTTGCACTAGAGAAGCTTGTCCTGACATGACACCAAAATATCTTCCCCAAACTTTCTGCTGTACAAGGCTGCCACGCACTGTGGGATATGTTATTGCCAGTGATGCCCATCACTCTATAGTGCTGCCTCTGGCTGCCATTGCAGCCGAGATAGGTGTGGATGGGGTGCCTTTAGTCTGACTTGGAGGAGAGGAGATACCACAGAGACTTCAGCTGCTGCATGCGGCTATCTAGCATACATTATTCAGAGACCCGATGCAGTAAAGATAATGTGCTTGACTCACACTGGGCAATGTTGTGCCACCAGGAGCTATAACAGTCAGTGGATCCCATCATAGGCCCCTAAATGTCTTCCTTTATCAGTCAAAGTGCTTGTATTTAATGTAATGGAACTAGCAGTCTATCTAAACATTAATCTCCTTAGGGCTGTTTCCACCCCCACAACAATTAATTCCATTTAGCGGTATACTCTATGTTAAAAACCTCTGTCAATCAACTTCTCTTCCCTATAATGTTATGGACTATACATTTACATCTACGACCATTATACAGAAGCCAAATACAGCAACGTTCCTAATACTGCTATGTCTTTAGGCCTCACGACTGGATTTGTGTTAAACTAAAAGCAGGAGATGATGGAGACACAACAGTCTATGCCACCTTTCATATCTGTGGAATGTGGAATAAAGGTTATTTGATTTAGCCTTCTGCAAAGAGGATTGGAAATGTTTGCTATCTACATTCACTCTTTGCTGTGTTTAGTATTTCACCATCACCATATGTCATGGTGACATCTGTAGGCTGGTATAATACATTTTGCTTCAATGCTGAGCATTCAGAATATTTTATTTATTATTTTATTCTAGTGTTTTGTTTACGGTACATGGTCATCAAAAAACAGATTGGGTTGCTGTATTAAATATGGCTGGAGCTCTTTTGAGTCATGGGCTGGCTAACCACTTCTCTGAGCATTTTATTGCTCATTGGTGCCTGCCAGTTTGCCTATTTGTATTGTTGTTTGTTTACTATATTGTTATGTGTACAAACTGTGGAAGTTCATGGTGAATATACAGTACTTTCTCTTTGGTGCTGAGAATTGCATTGCTAGGTTCAGGTTGGTACTGACTCCATTAACTGAATTGTTCTGTTGCTATTGTAGCAGCTCATTGTTAGCATAATGACATAGTGACTACTAAAACTATTGACTAAAGATGGCTGAATACTGTTTACAACCACAGTTTTAGATGAAAATCAAGCCCTCCTTTTAAATGTCCAGTCAGGGTGATTGCCTCTTTTGGGTTTTGAGTGCGTGCTTGAGTTGAAGCTTGTCCTCTCACTCGTAAATTCGACCCTGCTGCCGGCTGCAAAGCTCACATCCCCCCCTCCCACCCCAATCGCCTCTCTCCCCTAAGCCATCTCTAGCCCTCTGAACTCCGCAGCCGTGGAAGTTCAAGGGAGAAATAACCCTCCATCAATCAACAATGCAGATGAGAGGGGCACGCTTAGCTTGCCCTGTTGAACATCACATGGCACAATTAAAAACCCAGAATTGCAAATGAAAAGAGAGGCCTCCTTTCAAGAGCCAGTGGTGCACAATACGCAGGGCCCTTCAAAGTCTCTTGCTCACGTGTCCAGCTTAATTATAAAAGTCAGGAAGGGGCTGCGTTGGGGAGTTCTCCCTGCCTGACAAGGTTGTTATTGTGTGCAACAATAAAGACTGTAGCTGGTGTAACACAATGTCGAATATGACTTCATGGTGCCATGGAGCAATACATAATGTTGTTCCTCTTTTTTTCCTATTTACCATCACCCAAACCTCCCTAGCTGTCTTAGAGTGAAACACATTAAATACAAAACTTAGCTAATTAAGAGACATACCTGCAGGGAGTACTTGATTGGAAAAGAGTGTGTTTTAAATCTGTTCATTTCCACGAGCGCTTGACCTTGTAGCCTCTGTGGGGGTGCTTCAGTTTTTGAATGAGGTAGAACACTTCCCAAAGGACCTTGACCATGACTAAGTAATTAAAAAGTGCTCCAGCAGACCCTAACCTTATCACTATTGCCCTGGAGAAGGAACTTCACACGTTTTTTAAACGCTCAATTTAAGCGGGTAAGACTCTGAATACATTTAATTTTAGGATGGACTGTGACATAAGGAAAAAGTGAAAGTCATTCTTATCTGTGGTGACCCTGCGTAGCATTTTTCTTTCTGTAGCTCTCTCTGAGTCTGAGCTAAAGGTGCACTGCAGATTTTCGCCCATCCAATTGCACAGCCGGTTTAGCTTGTCAAAGGTACACAGTGCTAAACATGTCAGCTGTTTCCTGCAACGGCATGGCCGTGACACAGCCATACAGGACTGGGTTACGCTAGGGAGATAACAGCAATTCACAGAGAATAACAACACCTCAGCCCATATATCTTGGGAGCTGACGATGGTGGTGATAATCTAGATACTGTAGCTAGGCTACTACTGTATATTAACCCGGTTTATCCCTTGTATCTAAGCGATAGCACACAATAACCAAATAGATCTTTGTCCTAGTATAGACATCAGCGCCACACCAAACAGAGAATTTTCTGAAGTAAATAAACCGGTAACTTTACCTGGATAATCAAAATCACAAATCAAGGCTTTAAAAGAACTGATGATTCGAGTGCTAGACACAATTTGTCAAGCAGGTTTCAAAATGTATACTATATAATTAGATAATGGATAATGGATTACATAACATCCTTATCCTATTTGTTTGGAAATCTTGATTGAAGATTCAGAGACCAAATTAAAAAGCGTCGGCACCCTTATGCGCTCTCACCTAATTATTCGCTTGAAACTACATGTACAGTTTAAACGTTGACGTGCACCCCGGTGCACTCTGTAAGAGGTCAAGTAATGAGGCGACCCGGCTAATCAGGGTTTAAATTAGCCAAAAGGAGGAAGACCTTCTACTTCCCAATATTGAACACCTGTGTGTGCACGGCAGTCACCCCGGTGGAGAAGACTGCCGTGACATCTAGTAGGTGGTATATCCGTGGGGAGCAGAGCAGTGACTAATTAGTGTGTTTGTGTGCCGCACCTTTGTTCGTGTGTGTGTGCGTGTGTGTATGTATGCCTAAGTAAATCTTGTATGAAACTAATTAAACCTGTTTCCAGTTTCACATGTAATTGGTGTGCTGGATTGATCACGACTTGTCAGCATTTCAAGATGATCTTTGCTAAAAATAATAAACACTTTAACTTTATTTAGTTCATGTAGTTAAATGGTTTATTCTTTTTTTACCATGGCTGTTGCATGCATTCTCAGTAGACTCCAGGTGGTAATATTCTACTCTTGGCCAGTGGTACAAGTGTAGTACTCATTGTGTTCTCCTTAGAGTCCCATATGCCTCAGCCAGTCATGTTTGGAGTTCAATGCCACCTGTAATCAATACATTTACTACCTGGGAGGCAGCTGTTGATGGGCAGAGACAGTGGCACAGATGAGGAAATAGCAATGTAACGGCACTGCTCCAACTCACCATCTGCTCCAGGGAGGGCAGGGAAAGGCTTCAGGGTAATATGTTAATATACATTGAAAAATGTTTTATTTAAGCTAATATTTAAACCTTTATTTCAATAGCCTGGTAAGACCACCCTGATTTTGTAAGCTCTGTAGGAACCAACTGAACTACTGTACACACCTGGCCACTGATTGGGCGATGGTTCTGTAAGTTCTTTTCAAGATTAACATTTTCAAGGTTATTTTAAATTGTCTTATCTCGCAGCCCCACCAAAGCCTTATAGCTACTGAAACCGTTTTGTGATGCTTGTGGTGCCAGTGTTGAGTGTGACCATCTTTGACTTTCAACAGAGACCATTTTGGGTAATGTCTATGAAATTGAAGGTCTCTGCGACAGATGAGGGAAGTGAATTGGAAGGACAGGAACGTTATTTTTTCTAGGTGTGCAATATTACATCCATGCCTCTGCACACTTATCAGACATCTCACTGAAAGACACCGTTAATTGACTATATTGTCATTCAATAACCCTTGAACCAGCATGTCCTCCACTATTTGTCATTTCAAATTGAGGCTTAGTGCAATAACTTTACTACTCTATTGCTGTAAATGAATGAATGTATTCAAAATGTTAAATGTAAAATGTAATAATAATTATTTCATTGTAATTTCAAGGTAAACTCCTGAATCATGAACCCGGAATTTTTGGCCTAGCCTATTTACTGTATAAACACAAGTATTGTATCCAACTTAAGTTACAGTATTACAGTAGCATTTAGGAGCAAGTAGTGTCCACTAGGAAGGAACATCTGATGGATGGTCTGTGAGACAACCTCCTGGACCCCAAGGCTATCCTGCTATCCAGATCTTTTTCAATCTTTTAGTGCCACCTAAGCCCTTGCCTGCTGTGAACACAGTACGCTTGCCTTAAATTGTTTAACCTGCTAGACACTAAAAACTTGTGTGGCGCTATGCTGCTGATATCACATTGATTTGAAAGAGGCTTGTTTGCAGTCCATACATGTACAAGCAAGAAACAGGCCTGAAACACCTCAAAGCTTTGGAGAAGCTTAAATTAATAACAAAAAAACATTCCTTTAATTCTATATGATACCAGATTGTCTATGCATTTCAGTTATCAGAAAATGTCTTTAAACAACCTCCATTTCTACTAAGTATTAAGTATTATTAGTGCTCTACTGTGTTGGAGGGGCCCAATCTCTTGTTTATATCTATGTTGTAATTGCATCTTGACAAATGCACCATCAAGACAATACCAAAATGAAGTCAAACGGCAATATTAGCTAGGCCTGGCTGATGTTACTGACCTCAGACTACTTCATATAGTGTACGGATATAGATCTTCTCATTTCAGTCCGTGCCTCTGCATATAACATGAACAGAATGTGTGAGAAGGCATCTTTATTTCAGATATTTTTAGGCATCCATGGTTTTTGGTTTATTTATGTTGTATGCACAACAAGGCTAGGAAGGCTTGCATTTATTCATATGAGGCAGCTCATTTGTCGTGAGAACTCTGTGACCAATCTCAATTTAGACAGGCATCCAAAGGAAATCGGAAGCAGTGATCCTGCGCTGCCTCTAACAGCCGTTACTCTCTGAGAGGGAGGAAATTAACTCTGGAAAATGACTCTTCTTCCCACCGCAGATCAGACATGTTGATTTTTTGGGGGGGAAATAAACACTCTCGACCCCCCCACCCCTCTCTCTGCCCTGCGGCCAAACTAGCTGTCAGCCAGGGCATTCAGTTACCATCTTTTCAGATGACTTCCAAGCAAGTTTCCAGCAGGTCCATGCTGTGTGGGCATCTCTGACCATGGTATCATTTTGGAAATGAACAGTACATTACAATATTTTATGGTGATGCACCTCTCTATAGAAATTACATTGTCTGCATTTTTTTCCCTCCCACTTTCTGCAGCTGACCCTCGTACGCCATCACTGAAAAAACAACATCTGCTCTAACTGTGACTTTAGCATCTCAAAGTGACTCTGCAGTGTAGTGCCACCACAGCACTGGTGTTTAATGCTAATGCGCTCAGATTGTGCTGAGATGAAGTACGGCTCATTGTGCATGCTAATGGCTCACATAAGCCCCTAAAAATGATGGAGTGACTCCGTTTACAAGATGGCAGTTCAAAGTTAAAATTGGTTTCATCTTATAGAGACCTCTACTCCATCATAGTGGTGAGAATTATGCTGATGTGTTAGTGCCGAGGCACAAACAAAGATCATTTTCTCCCAAGGCTCTGGTGGAAAATTTCTTTTATTGCACCGATCCTTGCAGTGCTATAGCGATAGTTTAGGTTTTCCCATAAAGGCTGTAAAATAACATATTTTGATTTTATATGCTTATACATATAGTTACGAGAAGGAAAATGCTATTTTATGCGGGTTAGCATTCCGCACAGACAGAAGACGGTGAATGGAGTTTTTTATGATCCTTCTGAGCTAAGTAAAAATAAATGGCTCTCTGCTCAATTGCTTTTATACGTAACTTTTCCACGTGTGGAAAATTTTGGCAGCAGTGCAGACAGAGCAATCACGACAGATTTTCACGCTCCATTTGCTTCCCCCATTGTTGTTGAGTGACTTCTTAAAGGCAACGCCAATACCAACCATTGCTAAGTCTCTTCACTTAACTAAGTAACCAAACCCAGCAGAAGCGCGTCCAGGTATGCGATTTAAGCAATAGCATGGTGGGAGGGAGTAACAAAACACACGTCCCTCATCCTTCATCACACCAAAATATATATTTTGGTTGAAAATATATAATAATATGTTCATAATATGTTCTTTATGCTATGCGGCTCACGTCTGCCTCCGTCAATGACAATCACACAAACACACCAATTACCCATCGCTGGGGAGGTGACGCCTGAGTGATGCCGGTCCCGTCTGAGCGCGTCTCTTGGAACAGATGCAGGCAGCAACACACTGCCGTTATCACACTGCACACAATTAGCACATCTCAATTAGAGGCAAAATGTAAAAAATGGATAAAGCTTCACTCACCACAGGCAGGGGGATGTTAGATTAGATATGTAAAGTAAACGAATCTGAACACAATACCCTTGTTGTAGTTGTTGCACTGCTATCTCCGAGTTATTTGTATTTATTTTTTTACAATGTGCCGCGGAAACTGTGCAATCCAATAACCCCGTTCCGAGCAATCTCATTTGAAGATTATGCGAGGGTCCATGGTCGTTAATCTTTCCTTTTATTGAGAGCGGGGAGGGGAGGGTGTCATCAGGTAGGCAAAGGTCATATTGCAGCTGCCGGCAGCTAAGACAGTGCCGGGTGGAAGACGCTTACTGAATCTGATAATGCCCTCATTAGCTGCTCCTGGCCCCGGAGGTGGCAGCAGCTGGGTGCAGGAGGTCCGCTGTGTGGGTGACACCCTCAGGGCCGGCGCGGGCCAGATGAGCTCTGGACGGCACTGCCGAAGCCGTTGGGACCCGAGACTCTGTCAGTCTTCATAGGGTTTTTTTGAGGATAAGTTTATGGAACCAAAGCCGTAGGCTAACTGGTGTATTTGAAAGTGCTATGATAGCTTATTGTGTGTATGGTACTGTAGTATATGGTGCTGTAGTATAGGAAGTATACTGTGTACACTGTACGGTTTATATCATAGTACTGAGTTGGATATTGCAAACTACCCCACCCCTCTCTCTCTCTCTCTCTCTCTCTCTCTCTCTCTCTCTCTCTCTCTCTCTCTCTCTCTCTCTCTCTCTCTCTCTGTGTGTGTGTGTGTTTGTGTGCGCGCACAGCTCACGGGACCATCGCATAGCGTCGACGGGCCCCTTGCGGAATTCACACCAGCACATCTGGCACTTCAGCTCTGAGCTCCACCAGCGTGACTTCCTCCCAGAATGCTGTGTAGTAATCATTGTCTTCCTCTGTGCTGCCGCTATACAGTACAGGCACTGTGTTGTCTGCTTGTGGGAAGTGTTTCTTTCACACAGAGAGTCGTTGGCTCAGTGTGAAGTTGCCGTGGAGGAGAAAAACACTACTGCGTCTCTGATTGATGGGCATAGCTCTGAGCTTGGACTCCTTGTCTCGCTATTTGCTATTATGTATGCCCCGTGGGCATACATATACCCGTTTTCAATCCTCCCAGAAACCCCTTGCATGTGTTACGCAACTTAATATGTTGAACACATCATAATGAGAGCCGCGCAGTGTTCGGCAAGACCTTGTGGCATACAGTACATGAGTAATGTGTTTTTATTGCGATAGTGCATCATGATTATATTTATATATCACGGTTGTTATTGACCACGCTCGAGAGGTGAGCAGGATTAGTAGGGAACATGCTGTAGGACTGTCTTATTTTCTCACGATTCGGTGATTGATGAATTGTTTGTGATTAGCTCTTTAGCACTCATGAGCGTATCAGCCTCCATGGAGGCGTAGGAAGCTGTGAAACAAAGCTGATGGACAAGATGGACGATGCACCTGCTTATTGTTACTCACAGTGGGAGTGTGTTAGTGGATGCTAATCTAGACAATATAGGCTACTAACAAGCAATTAGTAGACCAAATACCTTTTGTTGGATTAGAGAAGACATAATCAATATTGTGTGTGTGTGTGTGTGTGTGCATGTGTTGCATTCTTGTATGCAATTGTATTGTATTAAAAGTCTGAGAGGATTTAAAAATGGAAACAACAACCCAGTTTCATCTCATGGGCATCTATGGAAAATTTGGTCATCTCAGCTTTCCTGTAATACCAAAATCTAGTCGCTGCCGTTCTACATTATATGAGATTGATATGGCAAAGGTTAGCAGCATGAAGGGCTATACTCCTGCCGACCCGCACTGATCAATTTGTAGTCTTCTGTCCTAATAGACCTCTGTTTGAGCCATCCTGCTCTAGGAGATATACAGTACAGTACATGTTATGATAACCCATCTTGATAACCCATCTTTCACATTCACTGTCAGCAGCAGCGGCACTCTTAGCTCACAGATCAACAATGTAAGCTATTTAAAATGAAATTCAATAGTGACAAACGTCGAAATGGTTCCCGACAAATTAAAAGGAAATTCTTCTTCGTGTGCTTTGTTTCATGTCTCAAGGCTCTCCCACAGGCATTGTTCAAGTGAAGGCAGTAGGAAGGCTTAAGAGGGAAGCTGTGAGTCATACAGCAGGCAATATAACTCCTGGTGGGATTCACCCAACCAGCTGCGTATTGAGGCAGGTGTTTCCTAGTAAACACATCTTAAGGCCCTTTATATCGAATTTACCTACTATATTCTTTAGTTTGTTTCAAGCCTCCAGCAGGAAAATATGTTGCTATTTTTAGTGCGCTATATAGTCTACAAAGCTGGGCCCTTGTCAGAATTTGGTCACATATCTGCCCAAAAGATAAGAAATGAGAAATGAGATTACAATTAGCCAGAGACATGAAGGAGACATTAATGTAAAGGACAGAAAGCCTATGTTAATATCATTATAAGCTTAGCCTCCTGTCCAGTGGCAGAGAAGAGATAAACATAGGTCAACATGTACAGATAGCCTTTAGCTTTAGCCTCAGTGGCTGTGCAAATGTCACCTTTAGCGTCCAATTATTCGTCTGCTATCTTGTTTTCTACGAATTGTAAATAGGATCTCTTACACAATCTAATAGTCACAGTCCATTCTCAAAACACCTTACCCAGTGTTTCCTTTGTTCTCGCCAGCTCTTTTTTAGCTTCATTAATATTACATGTAAGAACCAAAGCAGCTTGTGAAATGCACCGGCCTTATTACTGGGACACTGTTGCTGACTACACTAATGACTTCTCCTATTGGATTATACTTAGGTGTATTCATTTATTCTGGCCCAGATCGATTTTATAGTGTGGCAGATATAAAATCTTTCCATTGTAAACATTCCAGCTGAACGGAGCTTTTGTTTTTGTTTTATTTTAATCCCCTCCACTGACACGGGCCATTTTTATTGGTTATTCCTTCTCTCATTCATGGGCTCTCTCTCTCTCTCGCTCACTCTCCCTTCACCCTCTCATGCTCCCTCTCCCAATTTGTCCCCCTCTCCTTCCCTTTACGCCTTTCACTGCCTTTCTCTCTCATCTCCCTTTTCTCTCTCTCGACCCATTCATCCATAGCTGGTATAAAATCGACTGTCTGACCTGCTGGCTGATGCTTGTAGGTTGCTTCTGGTGCTCCCTCGTCGCCCCGGAGCAACAGCACAGATTAAATACTTAACTTTATTCATTTTTTTCATTCTCTCTCCCACACTCTCTCTCTTTTTTGACTGGCATTAAAAATTCATTCACTTGGTGTTCTGTTAAAAGCACATTATGCAATACTCTATGCATAACCCCTCCCGGCCATGAAACGTCGTCCCTTGCTGCCTTTTGGTCTGTGTCGGGTAATGGTGTGTGTTTGTGTGTATGCATCTCTTTGGCTTTCTGCATTCAGGGTATTATTGAAGTTTTTTTATTCTCTAATGCTTTACTATATCTGTTATGCTGTATGTCTTGACTTCCAGGGGTGTGGGTTTTCCCATCTCTCCCCACTGTGGCAATCTTTTGTGACCAAAATGGAATGTAAAAAAAATGTATTGATCCATTGATCAATCACTCTCGAGAATCCATAAATTATGATGAGGGGAAAAAAACTGGGCCATCCAAAGCTCAACAACAGTTCTCAACAGCTGAGAACTGAGATTAGATTTTACAAACTATTACAACTGTCTGGAATTCTTCTTTCAGCTAAGGGCAATTTCTCAGGTGAAAACAGAATCATATCACAGAAAGATTAGGATGAACTGAAATGTCCCCTTGACTCAACAAATGCCTTTACAGCTGTAACAGCATGTGTCCTTTTTTATTTGATTCTGTTTTATTTGTGATTATCGCAAAGCTGACAGCAGTCTTTGACGTTTCGGGCCTTGTTAGAAGAAGCCTCAGTTTTACATTTAGTCCGGTATCCGAGCCCCTTTCACCATTAAGAGGTCATTATTGCTACAGCGGTCCATCGATCTCAGAGGAGGCCATCCATCGTGTAGACGGGCACTTGGAGAAGAGAGGAGAGTGCAGCTGGGTGATTCACTCTCTCACTGGGCTTGTCTGCCTGTCTTCCTGTCTGCCTCGGGCTACAAAAGCTGACAGTCGAGCCATTCGATGCAGCCTGCCGGATGAAAAGCCTCTGTAATTGGCTGCCATTACAAACTGTACTCTGTCCTTGACAACGACAGACTTTGGGACATTCTTTTGCAATTCATTGTTTTGTTTTTATTCGTACAGGCTTTATTTGTTTAAGAGATAATGTGTAACTAAAATGTCAAACAGCCTCCAGACTTATAATATTCTTTTAATGTGTTGTTTGCTTCGCTGTTATTTTGTACATTCTTTTTTTTATTTATCTTGCTAATGTTCAGCATTTCTGCTGATATATTGCACTTAATTCCCTTAATTGGGTAAATACTGTGTATGTTGCAAATATTTATGATCTGGACAGTCTGCTTCAAGGGTATCCAAGTATGTACAACGTATGCACACTCGTTTGTCAATGGGTGGATTTCACTATACGTTTCTCTGTGCACCGTTCACCAGATCTGAGTACCATGAATATCAGAGGAGAGGTGCTGTGACAGAATAAGGGCTTGTTCTGTCTCTGACACTGTCTACTGACGGGCACGCGATCTCTCCTCAGACGGCACCAGCTGCCATACACTGATGTTTGGCACTCCTATCCAGAACGTGATCAGGAGCTCAACACCTGTGATCTGTGAGATCTAGGAACCTAGGAAAGTAGTATCTCTCTCTCTCTCTCTCTCTCTCTCTCTCCCTGTTGCTGTCGCTCTACAGTATGTTTATTTCTGTTTTTCATTACAGTTCCAATGTTACAGAGAATTGCAAGGATCTGAGTGCCCCAGCCTTCAGAAGCCATGAACACTCCTCAACTGTGTTATACCCCAAACGTCCGCGCCGGCTCACTGTTAATGTTTAGACCATGACAGCGCATGTGGCCATGCACGGAGGGGTAGAACATGACGTGAGTCATGAGTGAGTCAACCGCTATGGTACTTTACTTCCGGACAGAAATTCAGGAGTGTACCTTTAACACCAGCAACAGTGCGTGACAGCCCACCAGGGCAAGGGGGCTGTAGAGAGCGTGGATGCACGGCAGGCGATAGCCTAGTGCCTTTATTAGCGAGAAGAGGCGATGCGGGGAAGGAACATCTGGTCCCTCATGACCAATTCATCTGTTCAAGCACTTTGGTTATCCAGTGTCCCTTCCTTCCTCACTCTGCCTCTTTCCCCAGCAGAAGGCTTTGGTGAGTGACAGTAGTTTGCTGCACGTTGGTCTTTTCTCCCCGCCCCATGGGTCTAATTTGTGCAAGCTGCTTTAGAAAAGTTGCAAAAAAGATGCAGGAACAAAGCCAGCTGACGGCACGTGGGACCTGCTGTTCCTCTGAGCCTTAGTTCTGCTGCCAATTCATCTCCATTCTTCTGTTCTCTGTACACCCTCCTTCCCTCCGCCAAATGTCAACCTTGTGTTTGCAATGTTCTGTAAAATAACAAAAGGTCGGTGGGCGGGAGGGGGGGGGGGGGGCAAGTTAGTATAGGCTAAACTTTGTGACTTTTGAACTTTGTAAAAGCCAATAGCCAAATTCTAAAACACCAATATTGTGCAATATAGCAAAAAATTAAAGAGGTAGATAAAAAGGTTTTAACATAGAGTTGTCTTTAGACAGTACAAAATTGTTTTCACAATACGTTTTCACAAGATTCTTTGGTAAATTTAATTTCTCGTCTGTAAGGCTTAGACCAGCATACAGTCACAGAGTTGAGATACAATAAAGAACATCCCAATGTATTCAGTTCATTAAATACAGTGACCAAACTATTTATCATAGTCAATGTCAGTGAGCGGACTTATATTGAGGTAAGGAAGCTATAGGCCTACAGTCAAGGGTTTAACTTAAGTTCAGTATCATTTTAAGTCATCACTCAGGACTTTACGCATCATGCCAGAACCCCACTTTGCAAGTTAAAGCGTCATATTTTAGTTATTTTCTCTGCGGGGGGCGAAGATGAAACAGCAGTTTCTCCAAACGCTGGAGGGTAATGTCAGAAGGATGAGCTGAGACGTTCAAAGTGACATGTTGAAAGGGAACCTGTCTATTTCGTGAGTGAAGTTCAGTCACCTTCAATTTTGAAGGGGAATGATTCAGCCAGATTTCAGTTTCTGCTGAAATGTCACATCTACTGGCCAGGGACAAGGCCTAAGGGCAGCTCGGTTTGCCTTTGTAACCTTTAACACCTGCATTCTTGTATCCACACAGAAAAAAAGGACTGTTTTTTCAAACATCTAAGTAAAACTAATCTAATGTAACATCTAAGTAAAACTAATCTAATGTAAAACGACATCGAATTGGAATTGGAAAACACACCCGCATTTTGGCCCCCTGTATATTTGAAACACAACTCGTGATTATAGGGAGAGATGTATACTGAGCCTTTGAACTCTGACTTGAGTTTCCTTTCTTAAAAATAAAAAATAAAAATGAGCCAATTTGTCCATGCCATTTTTTGTTAATTATATTTTTTTTATATTAATAAACCATGATGAATTATTTAACGTTTTTAGTATTATAGGCCCAGTAAATAAATGTCTAATTATGATCAGCAGTTTGACAAGACAGCTCATTATCATACATGTTATGCACGTGTGTAATTCAACTCAGGCGTGCGGACTGTGTTGATGTGAAATGTCAAGCTAACAGGAGTAATTGCAAGGTACGGTAACCAAGAAAAATGGCTGCTGAGACGGCTGTGGCGGTCAGAGGAAGACAGAATCCATCTCGAACTTTAGAAAAAAAACGCCTAATAAACACAGACCTATTTTTAAAGGGTGAGAAAGTAAACACACAGTGGAAAGAGTCCAGCGGGTCTGCAACATCTTTAATGATCCATGGTGGTGCAGAATGGGACATAAATCAAAGCAACACGCAGCTACAGACAAAGGGAAATTAAATTGTGTAATGGAGTGTGTGAATATACTTGGGAGAAGCTAGTATCAGGTTTCACCATGCGGGAGACACTATTGACAATCTCTATGGAAGTCCTGCTGTGATTCAACAAATCCATTATTCTGCACTCATTGTTCAGCTTGCTGGTCTGATTTTAAGTAGATGAGATACAGTCAAAACATCTAACATACAGTATTGAATTTCAGAAATCTAAACTACATCATTCATATCATGGGTTTCCAAAGCTACAGTCCAATGCTATGTAGCCTATTAGTATTTTTATGATTTAGTTGATTTGATTTAGTATTACTTTGCTTTTCAATTACTTTAACAAAAGAGTCATGTGTCTCTTCTCCACTACTGAATGGAAACAATATATTGTATGTTCCCATCCAATCTGCGACAACAGATCGCCATCCCAGCAAAATGGCAACATCATTTTCTAAAAGCCCCTGGAGAATACAATGAGATTTGGGAGACAAACAGAAAAAAATATCCATTACACTGAATCCTCGGGCCCTATTCTGAAAATTAATACGCCAGAATGTAAGAGCTAATTTCCTGTGGTTTTAATTAAAGGCTGGAGTGGTTGCAGACAAATTATATAGACAGGATAAACAAGTGAACTTTTTTTTTGTCAAAAGCTTTCCTTCCCTGTGAGGCTGTTCTGTGGCCCAGGGGAGGGATGAAAAAAAAACAACACTGAGCTTTCTGGAGAAATCTAAGAGACACCCAACCAAGCAGTTTTGTCTTCATTAAGTGCATCTTGTCGAGCCGGAGGCAATCCTAAGTCAATATGTGCAGCTTGGCATTATTGCTTCACAGTAACTTTTACAACAATTGGTTCTACATGCATGCAGACAGAGGTGGTTTGCCTTTAAGCAAGGAAGTATAGATGAATGCATGGAAGAATAGCAGCCCAAACCAACAGGTTATGATGAATGGTGATAATGTGGAAGGAGCTGGAGATCTGTTTGCCCCAGTTTGTCCCAAGATATACAAATTGTAATGTTTCTGTTTTCTGATACGATCAGTGTGTTGTGAGTTTGCCTAGATGCAGCATTACGTGGGAACTGAATCCAATCATTTCTGTTTCAATTACTTTCTTGAATGACTTTGCCTTCCAAGCACACATGCGCAGACTCACCTCTAAAGGCATGTTTTGCTAAACCATAAAATGGTGGCAAATACAATGGTAAATACAATGTTACAGTGTTTGTACCTAAAACTGTTCTGGCAGTTTCACACGAGACCTTGCTCCCTGGCTTCCATGCTGAAACTTAATGGATGCAAATTAAAAGCAGTTAAGCAAAGCGTAAAAATATATATCAAAATGAATAGAAGATCAAAACAATGTCACACTGTGCATGTGTGTCGTTACCGTTTCAAGAATCTGTAGCTGTGCTGCGGTACTCTATTTATCCAGTCTCAAATGAAAGCCAAAGGAGAAAATACAGCCTTAGCAGTTTGGCATTGGATTCACCAGAGAGATAGGTGGATAACAAAAGATTGAAGGGGTGAGCATTGGGAGCAGGGGGAGTACATTACTGATCATCCATCACTCCTCTCAGAGTTGATTACTCATGCCTGTGAAAGAGGCAGGCGGAGCTGTCATTGTCCAGAGGGAGGAGGCGTCTGTGAGGTTCAGCCGTGAGTCAGGAGGCGTCAGATAAGGAGTAAGCCCTCTTGTTTAAAACAGCCTCCGTTGACAGCACTGAAAGGCTCTTTATCCGCCGTCGTCTGCTCCTCTGTGGTCCCAAACCATTTCAGAGAGGAGGCCTTTGTTCCACTTTGCTATTAACACACCGTTTCCTGAACTTTCCAAGTCTAGCGGGAGGCTGTTACAGCAGGGGCCTCTGATCCTGGGGTATAGCTGCCAGCCAGAGTCAGAGCCTGAGTCCAGTAACGCTTGGCCCGTCATGTTGTGTAACCCTGCTAAGAAGCCGGCCTGCTTTTTTTTTTACCGTGCACACGAGACGAGAGAAACATCTGTTAGGTGTTCTCAGCGATGACTGGTTTCTCCTCAATAATTCACTATACATTCCGAGAGGCTCTGAGCTATGAAGGGCATAGGCACTTATCTGAGCAGAACTTCCAACTGTATGAACTCCCCTACTCTTCCAGGAAAATATTAAAGGATAATACTGTAAGAGAGACTTTGCATCCTATACTTCTCTTTGTGTGTGTGTGTGTGTGTGTGTGTGTGTGTGTGTGTGTGTGTGTGTGTGTGTGTGTGCTATTTTAGCATTTGCATATGGCTCCAATCCTTTCATTTCTGTAAAGGACCACAAAAGCCTTTGGCTACAACACTAGCCAAACAATCGGCAATGGTTTTGATTTATTTTAATTGTGCTCTCGAGGCTCAAGCTGCTCCACAAACATAAAGATCGAAGCGTGAGAAAGAAAGGCGGCAAATGAAGCAGTAAATAATGACAAACTACGAGTGTCACACGCAATGGATTCAACGCAACGGTCACATACACAGCAATTACGCTACTACAAGATATGAAAATGAAATGGATTCTGGTAATATGGAGGAGTTTAGAGTTAACACTGATCGCAGCATGCATAAAATAATACTTGAATGGAAAAGCAAATAATTATAGCTATAATCGTCTCCCAATGATAATAAAGCCACGTTGAGAGAGATGGTATACCCCTATTATTGTCTGACAGGAAATGCCAGGATATCTCACAACAATGGCGGAGCTGATATTAATACAGCTGGGGGGTGGGCCCGTCGCGGGGCGTGGCTCTCAAAACTCCATTCACATGCTAATAATAGCGGAGGAGAGGCGGTTGCATGGAGCAGGGGCCGTAACGTCGCGCTGCTAGTGCCTGGAGGGGGTCCGCGCCGCGCGTACACAACCCCGGTATGTTGATAACCATCTGCCGGACCTCAGCTGCCCCGGTTAGCGGACCCATTTACACAATGCTTAATCAGACGTGCCTGCTTGTCACCCACCCCCGCCTCTCGCTCTGGTGTAGAACCACATTTCATCCACCAACTAGTCTGTAATACTTCCCTCTAGCTGGGGATGTCATATCTAGCTTGCGTGTCCTTTCATGTCTCGCTGTATGGCATTTGTATGTGTGTAGGTGTGTGTGTGCATGGTTTGTTGGCTCAGGTTTAGGGTCGGTGTAGGGCTGTAACTATGGCTACAATATTTGTGTATTGAATAATTCAGCTGCTTGTCATGAGCACATGTCAGTATATCTGCCATAGACTCTGTGTGCAGGAAGGTTTTTACTGTGTTACTGTACGAGAAATGAAATTACTGTACATACAACCTCTATTAGCGCCCACACTTCCTCATACTGTGCGGTGTAGGTGTACCGGCCTCTGTTTAGATGCCTCTCATTGGTTGCCGTGGGTGTAACTTTTGCCATCCAGTGGGGAAAAAAATAATAAATAAAATAAACAAGTCTAAGAATAGTCCCACCGAGGCTTGTTTGAAGGAAACCAGTACCAGTAGCCTTCCAGTCACTGCTGAATCAGCCAGTGATTATGTACAGTGTATAATAAGCTTTGCTGGCCGACATAAATCAAAAGTAATGACAAAAAGTTTATAAAGCTGTTTTTGTTGTTGCTGGTGCTACTTGGGAACACTGACCTTTTCCTTTAGCGATCGCTATGCCCATAATAATGAAACCATAGTTGAGTATGGGCCATAATGGCTACATGGCCGTAATGGAATTATTGCCCGTAACCCAACATTTTCATGGTTGACAAGCCTGCAAGCATTTGGATTTTGAAAGCTTTTGTCCCATATTCCACTCATATCTGCTGCAAGCAATCTGGGTCTAGCAGTGGCCTATTTCTGCTCCTCTATTTTGGGCCTCCCTTTAGAAAGTATTAAACAGGATAAAATATTGAAATTGTGAGTGGCAGCATTATGAAATACTCGTGCAGATGAGATGCACATCTGTCCAAAGTGCCTGTGGAGAAGATTGCATCAGTGCTGGCCATGTGAATAAAGACAGTGGGTGGATGGATCCACTTTTAATGAGACTGGGAGCCTGTGATTGGTTGGACAGATATTAAATGCTATATATTTTCACTCAGCATCCTGTTTCTAATTCTTATACTCTGTAATCTTTAATTGATCCACAATTCCACAATACATTTTTTGTTGGCGTGTGTGTGTATGTGTTTGTCTATGAATGAGAGTAATTGAAACTTAATATAACTGATATAATGCTGCTGCAATGCAAAATGTACAGGAAGCCAAACCTCTGTACGAATTTAAATATAGCCTGCTTGCATGCAGTAGACCCCCCATGGGAACCCTTGCATTAGGCCGGCTGTCTACAGTTTTTTACTGTGTGTAGATGTATTTAACTTTCTGATACGATAACTTTAAATTTGGACATAGTCTCCTAAATCCTTTTCAGACAATCTCAAACCAATGTTTGGGTCTAGTAGTGTGTGTGTGTGCCTGCTAGAAAAAATAAAGTGAACAGTGCTTATCATGGTTTAATAGGGGGTTCATGTTGCCCTAACTATAGATATTTTAACAACCTTTTTTCACTATAACTCTTCATGAGAATTATGTAGGTTTAGTACAGTTTAGATTATGAATAGACCCTTTCTTTTTCCCTTTTTCGTGGAACCAGAGGAAATGCATAAAAAGACAGAGGAAATGCATAAAAAACCAGATTAAACAAATGGGGGGAAACCAGAGCTTTCAGGCTTTCACGTTAAAATCTGGCAAAAGCATCTTGTGCAGGTACACCCCCTTTCACTTTCATGTGATTAAAATGAAGCTAGACATTCCCTGAGTGCATCCAACCACTCCATTGCCTGGCTACTTTCAAAACATAAAAGCGAAGTATGACAATAGCATTTTCTGCTGTTTTAGGAACATCTAACAGTATTTTCACTCTTTTATTGGTGGTACTGTCAAAAATGTGAAAATTCTTTATGTCTTAGATTTTCCCTACTACTTTATTTGACTGAAATGTAGCCATACCCACTGTGAGTCATAAAAAATATAATAACATTCCAGACCTTTCCTAAGCAGGTAGTGAAAACATGTATTAAGTATTAGAGCTGTTGTTTTGGTTTTGCTGGGAGCTAGACATATTTTAAAAAATAAATTAATAAATAAAGCCCTCCTATTCCATTTCAGTGGAGAGAGGAGACAGTGGCAGCGGGGTAAAAAAAAAGCAATGAATATTTTACATGCTGGTAGAGTTGAGCGGCACCCCAGGTGACACTCAGGCATTTATGGAGCTTATCAGAAAGCCATCACCTATCGAGCCTTGCCAAGGCCACAAGTGTGGATGATTGTTTATCAGCAGCCTATTGGTGAGTTCCCAGTTACCTGCATGCTGCTTCAATCAGGCCAATCACAAGCACATTATGTTGGAAATTGAACCGATAAATGTCCCCCTTTTTGAAATGGAGCATTGCGGTGGAAGTTCAGCTCTGCATACTTCCGATTAGAGAAGGGGTCGAATGGGGAGGCTCTGCTGTGAGCCTGCAATGTTGTGCTGACTTCCTGATAAGGCTGACAGGGTTTGTATGCCTTGCAAAGCTCGGCTAACACTTTTAATCATTAATACTGGATACAGGGATAAATAATTTGTCTTTGAATTGAATCTGGGAACAACACAGGCAGATATACAAACATGCACACAAAGTGAAAATGTGTACTTTCATTTGGCGTCCTTTTTAGCGTTTGTGTCCAGAATTCCCCTTGTGGTGGAAACCAGCGTTACAGAAATGTTGTTTTGATCTGAAACTCTCGCATACCTCTTCCGCACCAGTGCAGAGTGTCCAACACTCCTCTCTACACCTCCCCTTACGGACCTCATGAGCTTACACTATTCTCTGCCCCTTCCACGTGTTTAGTTTGTGCACACTTGGGTTGCAAACACAGTGAATTGGGGCTGAAATTTCGGGGTTTAACAAAAATTAGGAATTTACTTTTAACCGAATCCCTAATGTTTCCCTGCCAGAGTAGTCTAGAATACTTTTGATGCATACTGAAAGATGCTTGACCCATCGTTGTTTGGAGTTTCTGAGTTTGAGACTGAAGGGAAAATTTTATCATATGAAATTAAAAAGCAGCATTTAAGAAAATATTTTCACATCAGATGAATGACATGGAATTAATGACTCCCGAATAAAAGACATAAACAGACGGGCATCTTAGCATTGGAACGCACCAGGCTTGTGAGCAGCTCTCCCAGAGTCTTTGTACAAGGGTATTTTTGATTTTGTGTGTGTGTGAATATCTGTGAGTATGTTCTGTGAGCTGTCATCTGCTCATGGTGCCAATCGAATAACTTTGCTCTGAGGGATTAACAACAAGAGCTACGCTATCTCACCCCCAGATCTGTCAGCACCTTAGGAGTGACATTTAGGGATTTCAAATGTGTACATGCAGCCATGCATGAGTGAGCATGCAGTGTACACACACACACACACACACACACACACTTGCACCAGACACCCATCTTGAATTTTCATGTTCTTGCATCAGCATGCTTTTAAATTACCCCCCTTTACTTTCACCCACTCTTTCCTTTGAACACACACACACACATTCTATTCTCTTCTCCTTTCCCTGTCGGTGTCTAACACTTCACCCCGCCCCATGTCATTCCGGAGCGGACAGAACGCGTACATTTTATAAACTGTTTAGCATTTCATTCCGGGCCTCGGCTGTTTCTCCGCCACTTGCAGGGTACAGAAGGATCGATACACAAAGCAGGGAAAAAAGCCGGGACTGAAGGCAAGGTGAGGAAAGGCACTGGCTTGGACGCCCGTGAAATCCGCCTCTAGACTCAGTGTAGAGAGGACTTGTCTGGGAGAGAGGCCCAGCGGACAGCTTTCTGCCTCTATTCCCCCCCACCCCACCACTATCCCGCTGCTCTCACCGAGGATCAATAAGAGGAAGGGCTGGCAGATTGCTTGACTCCAACCTGTATCGAATTTCTCATGCCAGCATTTTGCCCTCTACTAAGATCCAGGTTCAGGTCACTGACTCATGGTTTTCTATCGCCCCAGGGCAAAGTGCTTAGGTGAGATGTGTGTTTTCAAAACGTTATTAGGTAATGTGTGCTGTGCCATCGGGTCAAGAGCAAGAGGTTTTTAATAGTAGCCAAAAACTGATTATACTAATTAACCACATCTTCAACCGGAGAGCCCGGGCCTAATCAGTGAAATCAGCTTGTTTATCGTTTCAACATTAGAACTGCCCTTAAAGGCACCTACTTTGGGACAGCTCAAGTTTCAGTTGTCGTGACTCAAGCGCAGAGAACATGCAGATGTTAGCCTGGCTATACCTCAACATTGTGCTATAATATCATATAGAAGATAAATAAATAAAAAACAAAAAAATGCAAAAATAGTAAGTAAAAAATAAGATACTCTATACAGTATATGGCATATACAAATATAATACTCTATATACTGTGCACATTTGACAGAATCAAATATAGGCGAAATATAGGGAAAGTTTATAGTAAGGTGGCAAGAAGGAGGACAAATATCAAAGAATGTTCCACATCCTAGCATGCATTTTGCATTGCTGCTGTTTCCTAAGCCGGCACGTTTCATTTCCCAGCAAATACTCAAATGTAAAGAATCATAGAAGGCAAAAGAGAAAGGAGGAGAAATTGTCAGTTTCTTTAAGATTTATTCATATGAAAATAATATAACAATAACAGGAACATAAGAAATGCTTTAAACTGAATTTATAAGTGAAGTTCCGTGTCTATTTCAGGGGTCACCAACAATTCTTTTTAGGATTTTGTAGATTTTTACAAATTTCCTAAATAAATATTACCCCTCAAATAAATGTTAAATGCTTTCATGCTAAATCTGTTATCTCTTTACATCTGTGTTGATCATAGGGCAATACACATTTGTGAATATTTTTGAGATACTATCTTTCGGAAACTACCCTATTTAACACTGAAAATAGAACTGCTTAAAATTACTTTCTATTAAGTCTTCCCTGAACAAGAAGCCGGCAGCCAGATTTCATAGTGGAGTACAGTATAACATCTTCTCCGTCACAAAATGACACACTCACCATTATAATTCTCTAGACATTGTGTGACACTATGCTGATGCCTCAACAAGAGCCCACTGTAGAACATGCTAGAACACAGTGACTCTGCCATTTCAGTCTACATGGCAATGAGATCTTGTTTGGTGTGCTTTGACCGGCCAGAGCTTTGCGCTTCCTGGCAGGCTTGACCGAGGAAAGGTCTGGTCAGGAACATGTACATTGTGTTTATCGTCTCTTAAGCTTGTCAATTCAACAACACGAGATACATTACAGGGTACAGGGTAGGGCGTCCTTTACATTTACAAGGTAAAGCATCCTTGGCTTAACTGGCAGGTGCGGTAGAGGAGTGTGCTTATGCTTAATCCTTGATTGTCAAACAATGATCCACTTCTCTTATTTGTGACAGTAACATGCACCAGCTGTGGACTGGCATTAATATATCATGGTGTGTTTTTGCAGGTTGAAGGCTCTGTAATAAAGGTGTTTAAAGGCTGATGAGTGTCGGTCCTGTGAGAGGTAGGTGGCCAGCCATAGTTATCGTGCAGAAGTATGTTGAGAGTGACTAATACATCTGGGTGGAGCTGTTTGGCCAGTGAGCTTGCCTTTTCGCTCCCCGAAGCTCCCAACAACAGGACATGAAGGACTGAGGTTAATCTATTTTAGGCATTTTCCTCTCCTTTACTATCATGGCCATCAGTGCTAAGCAGAATCTCATCCAATTCTTTATTTTAGTGATAACCTCAATTGTATTCGTCTAGGAAGGCTAGAATCTAGTCGCTGTGCCAATCATGTTGTTTTCAAGGCAGTTAAAAGGGCACATCCTGCCAATGATACACATCTGCAAATAAATGTCATTTACTAAATGTCTCAAAACAGGCCTGATTGACGTCACTGTACTCTCAGCTGGCTGCTGGTATTTATGTGGCTTACACAGCGTCGAAGCTCTGCGAGATGGACATGTCACCGGCTATATTTTAATAACTTTTTTTTTTAAAAGCGATCACTACATGATGAGCGTCACCATTTTCAAAAAGAGGACATGTTTGTGAAGTTGTGCAAAGCAAAAGACAGAATAACACGGTGCAAGATCCTTTCACTTGCTTACATTTTGGTCACAAAACAGGATTCTGGAAAATTGTTGTTTGTCCCATGTGCTTTGAGGGCCACCGTCTATCCTCCTTCATGAACAAGAACCCAGTAATTCATACCATGCAGTGGGTGGGGGACAACGGGGAGAGGCAATGTGAGGCAAAAGGGTCCATACATTAGTATTCTGAGCCCCGTGTAAGCGGTCGCATGTCACCTCATCACAACCAGGCAAAGCCCCTGCAGCTCGTGATCATTGGGCTTCTTTTTTTGTTTTGTTCTATTGGTCCGCCTAAACTAAACCCTAGTGCTGTTTTTCATTACCGTGAGGCTGCTGTGTGAATGCCCTCCAGGTCAACAGAGGTGGTGCAGAGGTCGTGCGCCAATGCGGGGGGGGGGGGGGGTCACGTCACCTGTTACACAGTTGTTTCGATCTTTTCGATGATTTCTATGATTGACTTGGATGGCGAGAGCAGGGAACACTCGTCCCGATCCCAGAGGCTGCCGGGGCTCGAGTTGTCGTCCGTGGTCAACACCTCCTCCCCCCCCTCCTCCTCCTCCTCCTCTTCCTCCTCCTCCTCCTCCTCCTCCTCCGTCTCCTCCTCGCAGGACTCCAAATAGTGCAGGCCCAGCGCGTTGATCCCAGAGTCCTCGGAGCTAGATGGGGAGGAGCACTGGTCCATTTTGGGGCCTCTCACCTTGTCCACGGCGCCGGGCTGCTGCTTGTTTTCGATGTACGCCGGCTGGGCGGGCTTAGCGGGGGGCTGTGCGGCCTGAGCCGGCGGCCGAGCTTTCCTGGGAGTTCGGGGGACCCGGGGGGGCGCAGGCTGGCCCGGGGAAGGGGGAGGGGTGGACGAGCGGGGAGGCTCCGGCAGGGGGGGCGGCGGGCGCTGTACGTAGCACATCTTCCCGTTGATGCGCTTGACGATGTAGTCGTCCACGAACAGGTCGGCGATGACGCAGTACTTGGGCGACTCCAGGTGTGGGGGGGACTGGAAGCAGGGGGCCACCTTGAGGAAGCGCTCGGCCAGAGAGACCGACAGGTTGATGGTGTCGCTGTACTCCGTGGCGACGAGAGGGACAGCTGTGCTGGGCAGCTGGCACACACTGGTCATAGGCTGGTAGACATACTTGCCTACAGGAGAGGGAGAGAAAACAGAGAAATGTGACATAAATAACCGCTTCCTTGTCAGAGGCTTGCTGCGGCGGTAATCACAATGTCATTTGACATGTTTTACATACTGTATGTGGACACTTGTCTATTACGCTAAACAGGATGATTCAAATCCTATAGGGCCCAATATTTTACTAAAACCATATTGATTTTTTTTTTATAAACACGACACCTTATAAATGTTTATCCATCCTAGGCGGATCAAAAGAACCTCATGTAGAGTAAATGCAGTGGTAGTACAATTTAAAAAAAGGCTGCTTTCCCAAATGTCACTCACTGTTTGCAGCCCACTGCATCTTCAAGTCAGAGCTGTGGTGTCTGATGTGTGTTTAACTGGCTCCCTTGAGGGATAGAACTATAGATGATGACAGGCCCGAACTTCACTTTCTCTCACTCTACGTCCTTGTCTTTTGTCTTAAGGGCTGGGGGACCTATTCAATCAAAGTCCGCTGGCAGGAAACCTGGAAAACATTCAACCTCATGTGCCGCTGAACCTGCAGAATCCGTAACAGGGAAAAGTCAACTACTTTTGCCCATAGAGTAAATGTTGCTAAATTTGCTATTTTAAAATCACAAGGAGGCTGGGAGTTAAATTCATTTTTGAGTGCATATGAACTGCCCTTTCAAAAAGCCACTGCTGCGTGAACTCCCCATACCTTGTCTAGTAGTAAAATGATCTCTCTGGAAACTGAGAAGCAATTAAAACAGGAAATGGCCATTGCTAGACACCAGTATTATTTGAATACAATGTCAGCACAAAACACAGAGGCTAATGATAGGCAGGCAAGATAAAAGGGAAGTGTGTCTTTCATGACTCAGTGGTCAGCAATGGCTGTAGTCGGCTCCAACCGTCAGATTGTCGAAAGAAACAAAGATGTAAAGCCGTTGAATGCACTGTGTTGACATTTAGTTTTCCTCATATTACTGCTAATAGCTGTCTTCCAGATGGAGCTTTCATTACAGGAGCAATGCTGGCTGACAGACAGATGTACGTACTATATCCAAGCAGGTGGAAAGAAAGAGAGAGAGATAGAAGAAAAAGAACATAGACAGTCCCATAGAGAGATCTTTATAGAGAAAACCATTGCTGTAGTTGTTAACGGTCTTGTCTTCAGTTTCAGAATCACACACTGGGATGATAACAGCCAAGTGTCATCTGCTTTCTGAGTTTGCAGCTACATTACATTAATATGATGTCTGCAAGATGTACAATCACTTCATTTCATTTAACAGTTGAAGGGCTCTATTGAAAGATGAATCTGCCATTACCAAGAGGAACCGAGACAAATGTAAACATATTAACCAAAACAAATTTGTGGCTGTTTGGGTTTAAGAATTTGCCTTCCCACGAGTTGGTGTATTTACTTGTCTGCGTAGGTTATTTCTAGAAGGCGTGTGTTGCTAGATTACCAGAAAGCTGGTATTTGCGGCTCTCTTTTTTTATTTATTTTATTTTTCCAGTACAAACCGTACGTAAAGAAAAACCTAACACAAACAGAGAGTGACAGCCAGAGGATAGTGTGAGGGCCGTTCAGGCAACATTGATATTCACGTGTACTCCTTCCCTCTCTGGGCTGCCCAGTACTGGAGTCCTCACATGACAGTGTCAGTTTGTTTGCACCTCTCCCCTACCCCGTGTGTGTGTGTGTGTGTGTGTGTGTGTGTGTGAGAGAGAGAGAGAGAGAGAGAGAGAGAGAGAGAGAAAATGTATAGCTGAAGGTCCTCCTCTTGCTGAACCCCTTGCAATAGAATGCACCACAGCTGCCTGTGAAAGCACCAGGATACCCACTATGGCTCTAAAGCTGTGAATGGATTGTTTTTTTGGTGTATTATCTGTTTACTACAGATGATCCAAAGCCAGTTACATCTTCCATATGCTATATTCAGCTATATTCTAAATATACCACCAACTGTACAACATTTTGTCAAAATTGACTGAACAAATAAATTTACTATGGCAGATTATTTTAGTGCTTTACAACAGCTGCTACATCCATTTCAGCGCTGATATTGTTTGCTCAATCTATCCGCTTCCACTGTGTTTAAATATGGCCAACAATGGGGCTGATATCATGGTCGGCCAAACTGGCCCTCAGCAGAGACAGCCTACTCTTTGACAATGAGAACTCATTGCCTGTGTCCTGTTGAATGAAACCATACAGTAGCCAAGACTGCCTCTCTAAAATATTCATTGTAAAAAATAAAAAAAAATAAAAATTCATACTATGGCATTCTCTGATATAGTGTAGTAAAGTATAAAGGTTTCTCCAGTTCTTAACAGTCAAGGTCAAACAAGAACATGAAACAATAGAAAAAGAGTCTGTGTATGTGGTTGAATTGTTTTTAATGTTAGTGTTCTATTTACACTATATTAATTTATGAATGCCAAAAGAATATCCGGTCTTCAGCTACATTTTTCCCCAGAGCGGAAATTCCTTTCTCACAGTGTATTCATGTGCAAGTAGGAAACGCAGACAAATGTCTGCAAACCTTCCTTTCCACTTGAATAAGCTGTAGTATGTTTGGTATTTAATGAGCAGCGACTAGCACAAAGAGCACAGTTTAGAAAAATTTAGAATGAAAGTATATTTTACTACAGAAAATTGTTTGTATGTTGTTTGTATGTAAAAGATGCATTCTCGTATTGCCATCTCTCATCAAACATGACATATTGGTGGTGACACTAAACACAGTTAATTAGAGCCGACGAGAGAGGTTGTCACCGGCTGGGAAAAGTCTCCACCTACACTGAATAAGCCTACACATTTCTCAAACAAGTGTATCAGCAGGGAAAATAAATGTTAAACTAATAGAGAGATGGCATAGTACAGTATAAGCATATTTTCTTTGTGCATATGATGACTGTTTCCGTAGAACCACAGTGTGGGAGGACATCAAGCTGAAGATCTTTAATTTACAGAAGGAAATAGGAAAAGCCAGGAAGTGCTTTCTTTTGGCAGTATACACAGCATAGATAATGGAAATATATCATCGAAACAGCAGTGGAATGAGGTTCAACCATATCCCACTTGCACCTTGACCTTTTGTATTTTTTGCTTAAAATCTAGTTAAAATCGAATTATAAAAATGCAGTCTACCATTACTCCCCTTGTCGGAGGTGGAAAAATATCAGCCTCAGAAAAACTTCAAATTCAATGCAAATAGTAGACTTGGAGTAGGAATATTAGTAGTGAGGAAAGGTAATAGTGAGGACATAAGGCTTAGCAATGTTTTGCTAACAGTAGGCCTATACTCATGCATCAGTGAAGCAAATGGCGAGAGGGCAGCAGAGGAGGCATTACATGTAGCAGCAGGCTGTTATAGGTCTCTCCGGGCGCCTTGGTTATGCCTGAATCAGCAGACTAAGTCTGCGTATTCCCACCATGGGCCATGATTGTTCTGCGAGGTGGAACTCACACAGAATTACAGTGTTAACTACAGCGGCGGGACCCTACATTGTGGCATGACAGGCTTTCCTGTTTGTCTTGTTTTGAATATAGCAAGAAAAAACTTTACACAGTGGTGTACGCCTTGTGCCAGGGTGGTGGACCACCATCGGGTATGAATGTAAAAAGAATCCAATGCGGAATTATAGCAATAATTAGCTTTTGTTAAACCCTCGACTCTATATCTATATTCTTTCACCTCAAGTCCACACGCTGATCATTTGGCATGAAATCATTCTTGGAACGTGATAAACTGCACCTAACATTTTTTTCAAACCGCCATTGACTTCATTATTTAATCCTTTTTGGTTTCAAAATGGAAATATATCTTAAATTAAACACGACAACAATTCACAACAACTTGAAAATATCAACCAGCTTTGTAGACACATTAGAAGTATTTTGTCATTCTGGTTGAAAAAAAGTTTGTTTGTTTCCGGTCCAAGGAATTTTTCTGCCATCTTTTCTGCCACCTTACAAGTTGCAAATCGCTAGGCTCATGCTGATTCGAGACAGATTTTATATCCAAAGATTAAATGGCCAAGATTACAATGTGACTTGTGCAAACAGCCTAAGCCACCACTACTGACTGGTGAAAACAGAGGAAGTAAGCTGCACACTGGGTATGCTTTAAACTGATCTGAGGGGTTTCTGGGCTGCCAGATACTGGATAAATAAAGGCGACACAGAGGTGGCCATCATGTCAAGATGGGTGACAGTTTTGTAAAGCCAGCATACACACAGAATGTTGAAATGTCAGGTTGAGGAACATTCAGGTATTCAGAGAAATGTGTCTGGGATATACAGGTAGATGGATACCAAATATTGCATGTTTTTCAATGTGGATGTGGAAATAGCTCCTTATGTGTGGAGCTCAGTTCACAATATATAATGATATACTGGGTTCTCAATACAAAGAAGACAATAAATGAAAACACTAGTGCACTCCTAAATATAAGAAAATCAAGTTGAAAAAAATGGTCTTTATGACAGAACCTGCTTCAGTTTCATGAGAGAATTGAAAGGATTACAGGGACCATGTCTTTTTGCATTAATGTGTTGATTTAGTTCCACTGAGGAAATTTCCTTTATCTGGTTATAGACTGCGTCATTTTTATTATTTTTGTACGATTTCAGCCTAAGTCTCTCCCAATGCAAGCTATTACAGAGACCAGTGGTGGATAGCATCAAGCAAGACATCTTGAAGTTGTTCCATTCACAATATACAGAATGCTGATGGTGGATTCACACAATGTGTTTTCAGTTAGACCACTTTCTTTACACTACGACCCGGCATATTATCAGTTGGAAAGCAACCTATCGATATTTCTGTCTCTTCTATTTCTAGAAGAGACAAGATTGGTTCTGAATATAAATGTTGGCACACATTCAACGTCACATGCAAAATGTATGGAGATAATGAGAATAAGGCTATTCTTATTGTGTGAATACAGCACATGTCAAACAATACACAAGCTCATGCATATTGTACGTTTTGGGGGACATGTCATATTCTTTGTGAACAAAAAGAAACGTGCTCCATCAGATGTAGCAAAGATATTATACATTCATGAACAGACACGCATCCATGAATCATAAACCAAAGACCTACTGCCTAAAAACTGCATTGAAAACAGATAAAAGGTGTCAAAACTTGATTATTTTAGTTCCTGATTGATTTACTCTTATGGGGCCTTTAAGTTTCAATTAGTTTCCAGTTGGATGTAACCTATATGTTTCCATGTTAGATTTAATGTTAGATGCGAACCTTATTTGTTAATTTTCTTTTATAGCCTACTGTATTAAGAGTAGGCCTAATAGGATGTTGGATTTCTCAATGCCATTCATCCGCTCTCTCTATGGTATATAGACCTACAGTACTATGATTTAAGGCACAATGAACTACAAACCAGCATATGCCTACAATATGCCTACAGTGGGACACAATGGTATTATTAGCCTCGTACAAAACCAGCCTCTCCTCATGAATTTTGTTACGTTTATGAACACATAATTCATTTTAAAGCCATGGCGTCTATAGCCTGCCGAACAAGAATGGCGTGTGAACAAACGTAGGCCTACATATTATTAAATATAGCAATAAAACTTACAGTGACACCAGCCTAGATGACAACACCAGTGCAGCTTGAAACACTTTCCATGGCTGTGCGTGGCACAAATGGACAATCCATCACAAGGCAGGAAGTCGGGTCTCCCCGCGCAGCTCTTGGCCAGAGCTTGTGCTTCGTCCAACTTCTCGCTCTTCGGACACTTTTGTGCTCCCGTGGTAGCCATGCCAACATTCCTGGATCAAATCGAACACACCCTGGACTATGTAAACTACCACATAACCGTGAGTGACCGAGATTACCGCGGTTGTATAGTCGAGGCAGCCGAGTAGGCTAATCAACTGAACAGCGCGTGTAATGTTGATGAATCTCAGAGCGATGCGAATATAAATTCTCATAAAACGGCTGGCATGTGATATGCTATTTTCAAAGCTTAATTTGTCCGCGTTGCAGAGATTTATCCATCTTCCTTCGTGTAGAAAAGGAGCTACTCAGCGCTCTGCTGACGCGCGTTGGAAACACGTCGCCCCTCTCAACTTTCATCACCAAGCGGGAGGAGTCCAATGAATGACCGTGGCTTTGCGCACTTCAAAGGGAGGCTGTATTCTTTCATCAGCTAGTAGGTTACAAGATGAAGGAATACTCGTTTCCCCCAGTGAGTTTTACTCCAGATTCATAATATACAGCAATTAAAATATTCATATATTTTGAAACAGTTTGTCAACGCTTGCTGGCATTTTCTACATCAAATGATTGAGATGATTATAGAGTAGGCATAACTAGGCTACAGTAGAATCCCGCGGGCGCAGACAACTGAATACAACGTAGTAGGATTATTTCTTACCGTGCAGACTGACGCCACTAGGTGGCAGCTGCCAGTGATGCGTTAGCATAAGTTTTATTGGCTATGAGCCATACTGTATATTTAGTACCTAAATGGAGGATAGTGTCTGAGTCAGCAGCAGAAGAAAGCCTGTGAACAGTCAAAGTAGAATACATGGGGTTTTCCTATAAGGAAGACTATTCTGTGAACTGAACTACTGAAATATCAGTAGTACTTACCAAAAGCCATAGTTGAACTACGGAAGAAATATGAAGTTATAGAGGGTCAGAAACGTAGTTCAATAGCAAAGTGATGATCCACTGTAATAATGCACAGGATTTAGGAAATTATAAAATATGTTTATTAACACATGAAAAAATATAAATTAAGTGCATCAATTAAATGGGTGAGTATTTATGAATACATTGGTAACCAAACCATCCCAATGAAGGAAAGATGGCAATTTAAAAATACCTTGATTCAATAAATTACTGCCCTTTTAACACAATGATATTTGGATTCATATTTAATATTGATGCATTTAAATGGAATTTAAATTGAAGCTTATCATAAGTTAATTACAATTCACTATTATTGCAGTACGCTAATGGGAACAGACTTATATTAGCTATAGAGATTCAGAGTTGGCTGTGGGGGGTTTGGATCACAGCCCTCCACCTCTGGATAGGAGGGCTGCCGTTGGCAACCAGCCTCTTGAGCAGGCGGCTTGGTTCCAGGTAGGGCACATCAGGGTGAGCCTGGTGGTGGTGCTCCAGTCTCTCCAGCACCCTGGCCAGGCCTACCATGCTGGCGTAGAACATGGGCCCCCCGCGGTGCCGGGGCCAGCCGTAGCCCAGCACGTAGATGACGTCAACGTCCTCGGGCCCCGCCGCAACGCCGTCCTCCAGGACGCGGAAGCCCTCGTTGATCAAGGCATAGAGGCAGCGCTCCAGCACCTCCTGCTGGTGGACGCGGCGAGCCAACAGGCCGTGCCGGGCCCGGTACCGCTCCAGGAAGCCGTGGAGCCACGGATCGGGTCTGGCCGAGCGGCCGCCGGGCTCGTCGTACCGGTACCAGCCCCGGCCCGTCTTCTGTCCGAAGCGGCCCTGCTCGCAGACCAGGTCGGCCAGAGGGCTGTACCTGCGGCCGTGCCTCACCCTGGGGTCCAGTTGCCCCGGCGGCAGCGCGGCGGTGCCCGTCTGGCCGTCTTCCTTCCTCACCCGCCAACCCACATCTAACCCGGAGAGGTCGGACATCCTGAACGGCCCCATGGCCATCCCGAATTCCTCCAGCGCCCCGTCCACCAGCTCGGGGGTGGCTCCCTCCTCCAGAAGGAAGCTAGCTTGCTCCAGGTATGGCTTCAGCATGCGGTTCCCCACGAAGCCCCGGCAGTTGCCGACGGCCACGCACACCTTGCCCATCCTCTTCCCCAGCTGCATGGCGGTGGCCACAGCCCCGGGGGAGGAGCGGGGCCCGTGCACCACCTCCAGCAACTTCATGACGTGGGCCGGGGCGAAGAAGTGCATCCCCACCAGCTGCTCCGGGCGGCGGGTGCGGGAAGCCAGCCGGTCCACGTCCAGGCCAGAGGTGTTGGTGCACAGCAGGGTGCCGGCCTGGCAAAGTGCCGACAGCCGCTGGAAGAGCTTCTCCTTCAGGGCCATGTCTTCAAACACGGCCTCGATCACCAGGTCGGCCTCCGCTGCGGCCTGGAGGTCTGGGCTGTAACGGACCAAGCCCGGAGAAGGAGGGGGCACACCGCGCCTCTTGGCCCCGCGCTCCAACATGCCACACACAGCCTCCTTCGCCTCCACCAGCTGCCGCTCCTGGGTCTCCACGGCGACCACGGACACCCCTGCCTGGACCAGAGACACCGTGATGCCTCTTCCCATGGTTCCCAGCCCTGGGGAGACATACACCACAACATATGTATGTCGCATATACATATATATCAGCACTATACCTTTCTGACCCAGTGCAATGTAAAAATCATGCAACTGGCTTGCAGTGTACATCAGAAAGGCAGATTTTTATGGTTCAGTATTCCAAGAGTAAGAGTCCATATCGCTTTCCGCACGGCTGCACAAACTGAAAACTTTTTTTTCTTGTCAAATCCACAGGTTTCTGAGCTCTTCATCTCCCGACTGTCACACAATCTCCTCTCCCCGCTGGGAGCAGAGAGTTCATACACTTAAACCCAGTTAGACACGAGCCATTACTTTCCATAGGCAGCACAAAAAGGGAGATGTGATGACAACCTGATGAGCCCCTTTTATTGTGGGTTTTTCTTGTCCTAATCAACACCCGGAGAAACTAAATTCTCACCAACGACAGCTGCCTTGCGAATGGGCCTGGCCTTGGTGTTGTCCCAGCTCGTGCCGTTGGGTAGGGTCCATTTTCCTACAGCTCTCTCAGCAAAGAAGCAGTACTGCAGGGCGCGGGCCTGGCCCGAGTTAAAGAGGGTGGCCATCAGGTCTCTCTCCCGCACCATGCCCTGGGCGTAGGGCAGGGTGGCGGCGGCATGCACGGCCTGGACACACGTGAGGGGTGCTATGGCCCCACGAGCACTCTGGTGCACCCTCTGCCTTGCCCCTTCAAACAGGGCATCCAGGTCAGGGACCGGAGGGCACACACGACTGCTCAGGCGGCGGCCCTCTACGGACTGTCCTGGGAGGGAAACACAAGAGGCATGAGACATTTTAGTGTTTTGGCTTTCCTCTAAAATCTAAGACATTACATTTCCCTATTAAAGAAATTTAGTGTACATTTACAATGTAGTTTGGAATGTACAATGTATTTTTGTATTAATGTATACAGTTTTAAAGTTCCATTAAAGTTTTAGATAGGACTGAGGTGAGTACAAGTCTGTCTGTAAGCATGTCAGACACACTCAAACACCTGACAGCTCCAGTAGAATTTGCAGGGCACAGTGATTCACCAGACCATTTCCCAGCTCATCGAACCCCTCTCCATTTGTGCAGTGTCACGGTTCACCTGGAATAACCCTGAACTGAGGTAAGGATAACGAAGATTTAGGTTTAGGACAGAATAGCCAGTGACTTCCTCACACTGATGACCTATCAGGGATGGTACAGGTTGAACAGATTAACAGTTGAATATAAAATAAATAACTAAATAAAACCTCACAAAACTGTCTGTCAGCAGTGATTTAAGCTCGGGAACAATGAGAGTGAAGAGGATGACTGCCCAGCTTAAACCTTGTTAAAAGCATCTTAATTCCCCTTTCCCCTCTCCTCTGACATGATTACATGAGACAGTAGTTAGATCCCTCTGTGCCTCCACTGAATTACACTCAACTATGGGTCTGGGCCAGAAAGTGGGTCAGCACGGCACTGCTTAAAGGGACAGCAACACCATGTGATCTATAGTTAGATCAAAATTTCATCTCATGCAACTTAATAAGCCTTACCAGAGAGAGAGAAAGAGAGATAAAGACATCTACCATTAGAAATACATTCTCTTCAGGCCACCGTCAGTGGGATTCTGTCTGACAATCCAGTGTGAATCCAATGTACGTACGGAAGCGTCATTGCAACGCTTAATCTGAAAATGGTTGCGATGTACCGATGGATTTGTTTGTGCGGCAAGTGGGAAGTCCAGTTGTCCTGACAGATGTAGAGGGCAGATGTTGCAACCACTGGGGCTAAAAAACAACATTAATCTCCTACACATGAAGAGACTTCAGCATGTGTGTATGTGTATTGTTGTGGGTGTGCACAAAACACACGTGTCTGTGCCGAAATGCCCCTTGCCCACTACGCCCTGCCTCCTGACCTAGCCTGGTGAGGCCATCCTGCTTTTGCAAGTTCCACATATCATTTGATCTTTTTGCGTCATCTTTGAATAAAAAGTATATACACATATATCGTAGCTACATTTTTGTTTTCCCAACATCAATGAAGAGTTGTTTATAATATGCTATAATTCTGCAGAAGCCTGTCACAGCTTGAATGGCTGGTCATACCATGTTCATTTCATTACTTCATTAGTTCCTTACTGTGGAATCCAATGCTTCAACAATGTTTAACTTGTGTAAACCAGAACACAATGCATTCTCCCCTGATAGACTCTTTCGAGGCTAGTGCATGATCCCACACCAGAGTGTGTGAAATGCGCATACCAGAGAGAATACAAAAATAAGCCTGTTGTTAAATGGTTTTGAACAATAGCCTCATCTACAGCAGAGGAGACACAGCTGAGAATTATAATGGCCACAATTGCGAGTAGAAAATAAACTATTATCTGCCTCAATTTTGCTTTATCCAGAGAGCAGATTAGCTTCTGCTTCCATAATTACAAAAAACCCAAAGCTGGTTCAATTGTCATTCTTTGACACACATCATCAATACATACTGTATATATTCTTCTTCAGTCTTCTTCTTCTTCTTGGACACGCAGTACCATCAATCCGTACACTGGTTAAGTCAATCTGAACCAGATTTGTGGTTGTATCCTAATCGCACTGAACTGAAGGCAAGGTCCGGTAATTTATATTCTAACAATAGTTGTCCCTTTTCGCCCTTCTGAATAATACAGCAAATACAGTGAAGACATCAGAGCTCTGACAGATCCATGAAACATTTATTGACATGGTGTTGAAAGATATGACTGCCTTTGCAAGTCCATGCCCTATATGCCCACACATCCCCTGCCACAGTGGCCTACAGAGGTAACTTCTTGATAAAGGTCAAAAAGGTCAGAACCTCTCTGATACTTTCTGGCAGAGGTAGCATAGAGGACATGGGGGCGTTTCTAATTAGCATATTCATAGCACCTGTCAATGTTTAGTAAGTCATTTTATTACAAATAATTTTATTACAAGGAATTTAATCTTTTTATTGATAAGACACTTTCTTTGCTAGCAACTACTGACTGTTATGTCACTATGCATTTCACAAATTAACGTTAATTTGAAGGTTAAAGTTTAGACCAATAAAAAATTCTCAATGTAACAGAGCCTCTCTCACCTGTAACACTCTGGGCAAATGTCACAGCTTCTTCCACAGTGTTCTGACTTGAGATCTTATCTACTATTCCCAGTTTCAGAGCTTCAGAGGCTGTCACATGTCGACCTATTGCAGAAAGAATGAATTAATTTAAGAGAAATTGCTATATTTCAAAGATTTTGAATGTTGTTTTAATTATATAATTATAGATATGTGATTATGACTTGGACTAGAGGTTGATAATATTAGTGAATGCATAACAAATTTAAACAAACGCTGACCTCTGCTGGTCAAAAAGCAGTGGCAAAAGTACTGGCAGAATTAAAACCATTAACTGTATCAGTAAAAAAACACATCAAAGAGTTGCTCTGGCATAATTCATAAATTATGTTCATAAATATTTCATTTTGAGAAATAATAAACATGGAGAGAGAACAAAGAGTAATTGTTATTAGAAAAACATTAACAATGTAGATGACTATTTAGATATTTATTGGGTAGTAAAAATCTGACATAAAAGGGTAATGCAATGACTCTTACTGCAAAGTCTGCTTTTAGCACTGCATCAGTGACTACATATATATGCACACACAAAATACTTTTCAGAATACATCAATAAACCAAATGACAATATTCCATTGTTATTTGTAATATTGACATGTGTGTTTGAAACGCTGACATTTTCTGAAAAATAGAGTTAAAAGAGGCCCACAAAAGTAAAAGTTGGTCCTGTTGTTCAGATGTGGCTGACTAGCTACCTGTGGTGATGAGTTCTAAGGCAGCTGGTATTCCTATGAGTCTGGGCAGACGCTGGCTGCCTCCTGCAGCTGGCAGTAAACCCAAAGTCACCTCTGGAAGCCCCACTCTTGCCTGAAAACAAAAGTGTAGCTGAATGTTTAACACCTAACAGTGTATATGGTCACACATTGTGTACCATAACAATTACAGGTGTTTTTTTAAAGGGCTGAAATATCATTAAGGGGTATGCAACAAGAATAGACACTATGTGATGTGATAAACAAACACTTAATCCTTTAGTCCTTTAGTCCTATTCTGTCCCTGGGATAGAATAAATTAGACAGAAATAGAAGAGAGACCAGAGACTGGCTGAAACAATGAGCTGTCTGAAAAGGAGGGTAAGAGGAGGAGATATTAACAAACTTTGGAATGTGCAATGCGATAGTGACAGCCAAGGGCCAATTCAAGGCCTCCTCCAAAAGCCATTCCTTCTATGGCTGCCACCACTGGCTTGTGTCCAGCCTCTATGGCATGGAATATTGGCACCAATGGAGGGCCAGACATTGGACCAGCAAACTCCTTGATATCTGCTCCTGTTTAACAAACACAAACCAGGAGTTAATCATGAAAAATAGAATATTATGTTGTTCTAATAACATCCCATGTTCTAATAAAACATGGGATGTTTAAATATATAAAAGTTTAAATATATTATGCCCAAAAACATTCTGTGCCAATCAAGAGATTATTCTCTTCTGTTTGGCAGGGTTCAAAGTTTGTCACAAAAATAGTGCCCTATCTGTCGCAAGAGCACCGTTGTCACACATAGTTTTTCCAACATGCAAAGATCACAGAAGAGCGATCTGCATATGTAAATACATAAATACATATAT
>JAOEHI010016704.1:0-29573 GCA_025447815.1 Percopsis transmontana
CGTGATGTAATCGTATCGTGACCCTTGTATCGTGATATGTATCGTATCGTGAGGTCCTTGCCAATACCCAGCCCTACTGTATTTGTGTGCTTAGTTTAACTATGTTTTTCTTATATACAAGTATGTATGTATTCAGCAAATCTTCAATCAACGTTGCATCTCAAAGATCTCAGTCATTAATGGTACGTGAACAAATTAATTTAAGAATACCGAAGCGGTCAAAATCCAAGTCATTAAAGCAGAGCATAAAATCACAATATCGTGGTTATGTCATTACAAGACACCAATTGTATGCATCTTAATCCATGAAATAACTTCAACCTGTACTGTAAAATGACATCATCTGTACAGTTAAACTAAACGGTTTAGCAAAGGGCCAGTAAATGAAAATGAGGGATTACCAAGTGGATGTGGGGGTACTTTCTCTAACAAACTCTAACAAACTCGAAGAATTATGAGTCGCTAGGTAATTAAACTGGAGACACAAAGACCTTGCTTCTCTGGCTTAACATGAACTGCCAATGGATAGACACCAGAACACACACAGACTGGCAGGGAGAATCCTGTGGTTGTTGGCAGGCATGGAGACACAGTATTCCCTCTGCGCACTGCACTCCAAGGATTAAAGCTTATGTGTGCTTGCGTCTGCTAAACAAGATATAGACATAATAGCTTTCAGAAGCCGTGAAAAATGGCCCAGAAAAAAGAAGTTTGAGGCAGCAACAGTGTCTTTGATGGAACTTCTAACACCAGAAGTACAACACACTGTAATTACCAATCCATCCCTTAACTTTGGGGATAAAGTAGGCTTCTATCAGACACACTCAAGTCAAAACTGGGTGAAATTGTAACACTGTTGGTAGTACAGTTAATGTATTCATTAAAAATGGTTGTCACTATCTAAATAACTTACATTTTAGACAAAATTGGCATCTTGGATAGACTTAGATACTTATCTATAAAACAGAAAATATATGTATTAAAAATACATTGTGCACCAATACTGATATTCAGGCACTGTATCAGTGAGGCTTATGTCAGAAGTTGCACTACTAGTTTTGAGTTTGATTCTATTGCCTTGGCAGATCAGTTAATAAATCATACTTTGCCAGAACCAGCACCATTTTAATGTACAGTTTCAAGCAAGCAGAGAAAGTACCATGATTCTGAATAAAGTGAAAAGTACAGTGGTGGTGCATGTTAAAAACCTTTAGCATCTTCTATGTTGTTTAAGTAATGCATTCAAACATATGATTTCTTTACAAGTAGGACTACACATAAAGGCTCCTACATTAAAGGTACACTCCTCAATTCAACACAATCAAGTGAAGGCTACCTTTAAGTATATGACTAGGCTGTAAAAGTGTAAACTGTAGTGGCTTACATTGGGTGCTTTAAGCACTACAGCCGCTAGTACTGTAGCTACACAGGTGATAACCTGGTTCATTATAGCCGAAATCAACTCACAATGACACTTGAATATCAAGAATATGAAATCCTTCAACTTTATCTTCCATGTCACCATTTCATGATAAGCTTTTGATCAGAGCTTCTCACTGACACATAATCTGCTGCGTGTTGAAAATATAAACAGGGTAGGGGAGAGCATTGCTCAAATTAATAACCGAAGTGACAGGTGCATTTCCTTGCTGCCACACGGAATCTGGCCTTCATCTCTCTCTCTCTCTCTCTCTCTCTCTCTCTCTCTCTCTCTCTCTCTCTCTCTCTCTCTCTCTCTCTCTCTCTCTGCACCAGGGCGTTCAAGGGACCGCTTCCCCCCCGACAGGGAGTACAATCACAGGAGGGGTGGGAGAGCAAGGGGCTAATAATGTGGAAGTGGTTCCACGCGACAGAGATGGACTGTTTCACAGAAACACCTTCACATATTAGGTATCAACATCACGGTTGAGAAAGCCCCAAACAACACTGGGTGAATACTAAGATCTCACCGCTTGGAGGATAGATGTTTTGAATAGACGTGGCTCCACTCAAAAAGGTTAACCACGACAGACCTTCTGCATAAATAGCCTATTTGTTCGATATTGCAAAAACTAACACTCTCTAGCCGCTCCATAATTTGGTCATATTGAACGTACAGAAGCACGACAGACTACAGACATAGTATTTCACGAGCATGGACTTAAACCAATGAGTGACAATGACAAATGCTTCACACAGAGACCAATGAATGCACCTTTAAAATGCAAGCAGCACAAATTAAATGGCTTCTCGCTACCATGAAGAATAGAGTACCCAGTAAAATTTATAATGAAATGATGGTATAACATATGGAAGGAGATGTATCAAATCAATGGTCAAGCATCTCCATTGCAATACCAGCCAGATGCGACTATATCTGGAGATCATTTTAAAGCTTTCTGATGTGAGTCCAGACGGGGGATTTCATGATGGCAAAAAGAGATTATCAACATGGTTTTATATCAGCATACTAAATATGCCATGTTAAGTCCTTTCCATATTTAGAGTGATATTAACCTGCCCTTATATTGTAAAGAACTATAACGAAATGGTTAGAATACACCACCCTTTTCTAAGTAAGCATATTCATTTTGATCTATAAACGGTTTTAATTTTTATTAAAACACTGCAGATTATTACATTGTAGGCTATATTCCTATGTTATCGCATATCATTAATATAAACAAACAATTCTAGCCTATTAACATTGTAGATTTACTGTTGATTATCGAGTCCAAAAATTGCATATCTGGAAGACAATATATGATATATGATTGAATAATACTGCCTATGGATTTAAAAAATGTTTAAATACCAATTGCGGAAGTCTGCAATCTACCAAGGTTTTTCAACAGCTTCTGTTTTTAAAAAAATGCTAAATGAATGAGCCTAAATGTACTAATTGGTAACCATGCCTATTATGGGCAACACCGACTGCAACCCATTGCACTTTTATCATGTGAATTGGAAGTTGATGTCTTCCTGATTGACTGATTCACAACGACCAAGGCATATCTTAAACACATGAAAATAAAATTACATATTGAAATGCTCTGCACAGAGAGGTAATGACCACGAGAATCCAATCAATATGTGTGCGCTGATAATTGTGCCACATGGTGCGTATAATTCCCAATCTAAAGGCGTCCACTATTCATTATTCAGCAAAAACAACAAAACAAAAACCATAAATAAAAATAAAATAAAAAACAAACAATGTTAGAATATTCTAAATGCAATCCTTACCGCTCCGCGAGTCTGTGAAGATGCTTTAAGGTGTAAGATGTTCCTTCGTGAAAATTTGCTTCGCTTTGGACTTTATGGCTGTCCAAACTGGAATTTCAGCTGTTCAACGTCTGCTCCAGGTCTCAGAGGCACCAGTAGAATAACATTACCGTTTTATTCTCAATACTACAGCACTCATTGTCATTGTTCATCTAGGCTACCCTGATAGCAAACCAAGACGTCGAATACACTATGTTGTCTGTTGCGTAAAACCGGTGCCAAAATTCCTATGGAGCCATTCCATTATTGCGATGCAGGACAATAGTCTTGTCATGTTGGCACTAGACTGTAAGAAAGCTACGTTGTGGTGTAGTTAATACAAAGACTAATCCCCATCATATCGCGATGACTTGAATGATTATAGGCCTATTATATATCGGCTGCTCACATATGGCTGCTATCCTCAGCAATTTGGGTTCATCATCTTCGCAGTAGTCTACAGAGTAGCTAGTAGATCATTGAGTTAGTGATCTGTTGATCGTCGTTATAAACTCAGATTCAACGGCGTCTCCCTCCCCTAATTATCGTGTCAGGCGATCGTTTCACCAATGTGGCGTAGGCTATACGGTCGCTGGGCAGACTCATACGGACGCGTTAAAGGACAAAGAGGGATCCCGTTGAGTGACAGCAGGAATCTCCGTCATGAAGATTCGCTACGTCTTCGCCGAGGCAAGCGAAGAGCGGAGCAGCCTATACTGTAAGATTCTGCGCGTACGCGTTGGATGGTGCGCGTGCCCGCCACGCTACACATTCTGGATTTGGGCGATTCAACACATGCTCCCGATATATTAGCTAGGCTACTATACGCACTTCTAGATTCTCGCAAATCAAGCTTCACTTCGTATGAATCATTCATTATATTAATATATTAAAATACAGGCATTTTTAAAGGAGAGCAGTGGCCTATATCACTCCAAACAATAGATCCCCATGTTTTAACATTCAGTTGAGTTGACTGCAGATGGCTTACCCTTAAGGTTGGAGACGTTGCAGAGTCTTTTGGGGTAGCTCAGTGGAAGGACACCTCACCGATGACACCCTATTTTCTAGGTTCTTCTCTGTGCATAGGCTATAGCCTAGTGCCAGAAGAAAAGTTTCAACTAAAGCAGCCCTAGTGCTTTTTGTGTGAAAGCGACCAGTTTGACGGAAAATTAAATGGAGACCAAACAAAAAATACAATCTGGTGGCTCATGCACACTGGTCGCTCATTAAATCACTGTCCCTTTTATGATCCCCGCTGTCAAATGAGGACAAGTAGGCCTATATGACGGGTCTTGTCTATCGGTGTCGGCGAGGGCGTCCAAAGACAAGGCAAGCAAGCAGGGATTGGATTCCCCCTATTATAGTGCGCCCGCGGAAAGCTTGGATCCAATGCAAGTTTGATGAGCTCAATCTGTTGAACGGAAAGTGACACAATTTGGTGACCCAAAACAGAATGACAACAGGCCGCAAAACATATTCCCTAGTAAACTATTAGGTTCCACAGGATAGCCTTCGAGAGCTTATGTAGCTATAGGTCGTTTCATTGAATCAATTGAATCTTTACTGAGGAAATCGGTGGAAACCGTTAGATCCGGTTCAAGGTGCCTGTAGCGTTTGCCACCAGCTCAGGCCTATCCACATGTGTGAGGGGGAGTCTGATGGTCTCAGTCTGCCTTTGTTCAAGGCTCAGGGCAAAGGGAACAACATATGGCCCATTTGGAAAATTGAAATAATAGTCGGAAGTTCGAAGCTTGCTTGTTCTCAAAGAGTTTATCACAATTTTTTTCCTACACCCCCACCCACCTCATTCTGTATAGGCTAGCCCTTCCGCGCATCCGTGCGAGTGCTCAGCGCAGCCTCAATCCGCCTGTTGGCTATCTAGTCCGGGATGGACTGACATCTGGTTCCTCCGATATCGCTGATTAAACTGTGATCCAGAGCTGTGGGTCCTCTGGACTCCCGCACCCCGGGGTGCACGAGTCATGTTTCTGTAGCGACCTTGCCAGACCTCCTCATCTTAGTTTAGCGCTGACCTGCTCGGCAGCGCTGGCGACCTCGTGTGGCCCGTAGGGCAGGAACCATCTGATTTATAGCAGAGCGATGGAGATGTCAGTTCGCATTCCGTGCTCCTCTGCAAATGGACGAAGACGGCGTGCTCTGATTTCAATACATGTCATGTATATCCCAGGAGCGTGTTTTAAATGTGGACAGTTGACTGTACGTTGTTTGTCAGCAGACAGACTTAACCTTCATAGTCCTCATTCAAGCTTTCAGGATTCAACCTAGGCCTACTGCCCATGAACGAATGCCTATCCATTTACATTAGCCTATGGTGTCTACAATAGGCTATTTATCTGTAATCTGATGTCTAGGTCACCTAGACTAGGTGTGACATTTGCAGGAAAATTACATCGCAGGTGGTGAGTGACCACACAGCAGTGATTAGCTAGTCCCTCAAAGGACAATGGTTTACTGGAAGCAAACCACTGGAAAGTTCAAGATTGTTGCTTTACTAATGGTTGCTGCTTCAATAATTATGGTGCAAACGTCTGTGTAGGATGATGACTATGTGTTAGCAATAGTGGACAGTGGTCTTTCTACGAAATAAAATGGACGGAAAAATAAGACTATATGGCGGATTGGCGGTTGAGTTAGAAAGCGTAGACCAGGCCAGATTAGCAGGAGAACGCCCTTAATAGGCCCCGTCTTGGCTGGAGTCTCTGTTCTCTATATTTAGCACAGGGTCCACAGATTGCACCGCGCGCTTCGGGCTGTTGTGTTCAGACCGGCAAGAACCGCTGCCATCCGTCTCGCCGCCCCGGGCCACGCACGATCACAGCCCGTGCCAAGCCGGGGAAAGGGGCGGGTAACGGGACGGTTTTTTCTGAATAGGCTACACATTCACTAAACACACTGGCAGCGCTGATCACATCGCTGAGTCAGGGGCGGTTTTCTTGAAAGTGGAGGTGAAAAGATTCCAGCTGAGGTGTTGCTAGCTGAGCCTTAAGCGGATAGAGGCCTGCTGTTACCGTGAAGACCGTTTTCTTACTGTAGGCTAAATAGTGCTGATCACAGTGTATCTAACGTTGCACCTCTCGGAGTGATTTGTCAACTTGCTTGTTTATCTTCTTGCATGAATTAAAAAAAGGCCACAGTAGCCTACCCCAGTTGTCACCACCTACCCGTGCCTTCTAAAATAACTAAATCTGGCATTCAGTTAAAATGTAAAAGCATCTTAAGCCATCGCTGACCCTTCCTGTCTCCATCAAACCCCCGCCCCACCCATTCAGGACTGTCACCGTCATTGTCGAAGGAGAGTCAGGAGACTTGACAACTACGGGAGTGTTGAGATGTCAGACGGTCTTGGTGTGACAGTCTCACACCACCCATTGTAACAGAGTAGGACTTATCAATCCGCTGTCATCATGTCCACTCAAACCATGCTTAAGTTATGTAATAGGCTAATAATAACTTTTAATTATTCGTATTTTATTTCCCCCCTAGCCCCCGTAGGTGTGTACAAACGCTAAAATTTAGAGCATTCATATTTATGACCAAAATATGGCAATCTGATTAACCCTTTCCTTACTGGGTTTACGGTTTTCTCTAAAGCCGTGCGTAGTCTATATAGTTACAAATCATTAATGTGGGTGAGTCTTTGTTAAACTACACTGAACTACAGTATGAAGAGAGACCTCTTGGATTTATTGATAAGTGTGCCAAGAAAATGTCACACACACAATTACACCACCACCAGCAGCAGCCTGGACCGCTGATACAAGGCAGGATGGATCCATGCTTTCATGTTTACGTCAAATTGTGACCCTACCATCTGAATGTCGCAGCAGAAATCGAGACTCAATCAGACCACGCAACATTTCTCCAATCTTCTATTGTCCGATTTTGGTGGGCCCGTGCATTGTAGCCTGTTTCTTGTTCTTAGCTGACAGGAGTGGCACCCGGTGTGGTCTTCTGCTACTGTAGCCCCTCTGCTTCAAGGTTTGACATGTTGTGCGTTCAGAGATTCTCTTCTGCCTACCTTGGTTGTAATGAGGGTTTATTTGAGTTACTGTTGCTTTTCTATCAGCTCAACCCAGTCTGACCATTCTCCTCTGATCTCTGCCAGCAAGGCATGTTCGCCCAAAAAACTGCCACTCACAGGATATTTTCTTTTTCCAGACCATTCTCTGTAAACCCTAGAGATGGTTGTGCAGATGATCCCAGCTGATCAGCACTTTCTGAAATACTCAAACCAGCCCGTCTGGCACCAACAACCATCTCACTTAAATCACCTTTCTTCCCCATTCCGATGCTTGGTTTGAAATTCAGCAGATCATCTTGACCATGTCTACATGCCTAAATGCATTAAGTTGATGCCACGTGATTGGCTAATTAGATATGAGCATCAATGAGCAGTGGAAAATGTGTACCTAATGAAGTGGCTGGTTAGTGTAGTAACTGTATAGTACCAAGTGAGAAAATAAAATAGTAGTCTGCTCTGCTGAAGGTTTAAACAATATGAACACTTTCAGTTGTTAGCCTCGTGACCACAGGTACTGCCAACATGCCAGGTTATACTTTTCAGCTTTGAGTGGTGAATCTAATTTTCAACATTGCAGACAAGGCCTGCCTCGACCCATCCGGAAGCCTGTCCATCAGTCACAGCCCACACAGCATGCCAAGCAGACAAGCAGAGAGCTCTTCCTCTCTCAGCAGAGCTCCGCCATGGCGTTCCCCCATAGGAATTAAATGACAGCATATAGGGTTGGATGTGTAGCTCAGCCACAGAGGAGTAGGAAACAACCTCAATCTCTACTCCTCCCACCTACAGCACTTACAGGCGCACGCGTTTGTTGATGGTTTGTTGGGGGAATGACTTCCTGTATTAAATCAGACACCACTCAACGGTGTTTAAAACAAATTGAATTACACTTACATTTTTATTCAAACATTTGAAACCAGCTTCACATCCAATCTCATTAAAAAACACGATTTCCAAGTTACCTTATTCTACAATAAGTACAAGAATGTCTACATAAAACAAAATAAAATAAAAAATAGCCAAGACAACGTTGAGACAGAACGCAGAGCCAGGAGAGGAAACGTTAATCACAGGACGAGCCAACTTCTTCCAAAACAGTGATGGCTGCACAACAATAAAAAGGCAGCGAGGTCTTTAGACTTTTCGGATTGACCATTGTAGAGGCTTTCGACGTCCCAAACCTCCAACAATGGGGGGGGGGGGGGAGTGTGAGAAATCAGATGACATTTTTGGCTCGCCGGGCGGTGGAATTCGACCCATTGCTTTTCGGCAATAGTCTGTGCTGTATGCTGCGATTATAGGGGTTGTGGACAGTTCCCCAGAGTCTCTCACATGGGGTAGTTCAGCACCACGTCTTGCTTGGCCAGCTCCAACAACATAGGATCGTCAAAGAACTTGCTGATGCTCACATCCTCGCTGAGACCCTGCGGGGCGACAAACAAAGGCCATCGGCCACGTCAGCGCTCAGTAATGCCTTTACGTTATTCTGCGTTTAAAAAGTACGGCTCGTAGGAGACCACGTAATCTGGAAGAGAGTTTGTTTTCAGAGGAGCGCATGTTACACAGAGCGTCAGAACGAAATGCCATTCAATGTGAAACAAGTCCTATAAGGAAACTAAAGCCCACGATATACTCGGATTATCAGACGAACACGGCTGCGGGGTGGTGCCAATTGTAGGCGAGGGTGCATCGGTAGAGTGTACCACATATTTGAAGTTATCTTGACCAGTGGGTGTGCACTACAATGCGTAGAGCAAAAAAAAATTACAGAAAAATCACCCTTCTCTTTAGCTGATACTAACACGCTGCTGTCATTTCTCTAACAGAATGTTGTGTGCTTACGATAACGGGTGTACGACCTATTCAGCTATTGATAAATGTACCAATTCTAAGTGGCTTTGCATAAAAGCGTCTGCTAAATGCTGTGAATGTGAATGTAGTGTTGTTAAGGACACCGTGGGCTTCATTCATCACCAAGCGAGGAGCCAGAAGACGCGACACTTACCTTGCGCCTGCGGGTCTTAATCATGAACTCTCTGGCCAGGTGCGGGGCGGGCTGGGGCTCAAGAGGCCGAATCACAATGCTCTTGTCCAGGGGGTCACCAGGCACGATCTGTAGAACGATGGCATAGTTAGCTCTGCCGCGGGGAAGATGCGGTGCCAGAACAGACCACGTTTGTGGAAGTGACATCACGAGATGTGACCGCTTCAAGCGGGATGTGAACGATAACCGAGGAGACGGTTCCCATCGTAGCGTCAGCCACACATACTCATCAAGCGTGTGACTCATTCTCAGGACGGGAACGCGTCCGTCATGGTGGACGCCATGTGACCCACACTCCATTAGTGCAAGGTCAGCATATTGAGTTTTAAGCAGAGGGGGGGCTTTTAGAATAATGCCTTGAGTCGATTACCTTGACGACTAGCTCCCAGCCTGGCCTTTTGTCTCCCACTTCAGATGGAAGGAACTGGAGCTATCCCAGCGGGGAAATTAGTCCAAACAGTGATACACGTCTGCCAAAGCGCAGCGGTAGAGGGCAAGCGTCGGCACGAGGGGGGAGATTGGCTAGGCACGTTGGAACCTCTCACAGTGACCCAGAAATGAGCCTCATAGTCCCTCATATTGACACTTTAAAAGGCAGAGCCTGGCTCGCTCCCAATGAGAAAAGTGGTACTGGATGAAATGATAAGACCGCCGCCTAAGGGAAAGATTAAACGGGCGTATAGGAGTGAAAAGAAAAATCAATGGCGAGGCTGACTAACAGCTGGCCCATTGTCGCCAATACACTTACACAACAGGGGTGGCCACTAGAAACATGCCCAGATGAAATTTCCTGTTACAAATATTTGTCAATGCGTGCCAGCATGCTCATCTGGGTGTCATACATTAGGGAGATCAAGTCAATTTGTAGTTTCGAAGGGATTAGGCAGTAATACCAGCCATTGATGTTACAGCATACAAAAGGGGGCCTTTCTTCATGCTAAAAGCAGATGAATGGGAAAATGTAGCATAGTGCAGATTTTAAATCGGGGTGCCTCCCTGCCGCTTGAGTAAAGCATGCAGACGGGCTTTAGTCCCTCTGCAACAGCAGGCTGACTTATGGATGGGAATGAGCCAGGTGGGGCCAGTAATGCCATTCTGAGCTGGACTGGTTCTCTCCTTCGTAAGGAAAAGGAGTCAGGCCAAGTAATGACGCTCCTAGCAGAGGAAACAATGTGGCTTTCTGGGTCTATTATGTGCCTCGAACATCTCCCACCCTTCATTTCTCCTGCCTTCCTCCTGTGAACGCAGCACGCACGGTTTGCAGATTAGCCACGTTGCGCCCATTCAAACCACTTTGAAAAAAGGTGTTACGGATGAAGGGTCACACTAATGCTGGGCTCCCCCCCCCCCCAGTAACTGGGGCAACGGTGCCTGCCCACACATCTTGTACAAAAGCGGACATTGGTAAACCCGTCACATCTTTCAAATGAAAAAATAAAAAATAAAAATAAAAATTGGCTTTTGGGTAAAATATGACCCCAGCCATAGCCGAGCTGATTAGATTTCACTGACACAGCCGTAGAGAGATGGAACGCACCCAACTGCCAGGCTCGGTGTGTGTGTGTGTGTGTGTGTGGGCGCGCACAGACAAAGCGACAACCACGCTGTGTCTAAAACGCGCTGACTCAACACTCTCCATTGCAAGTCATTTAGCCGGAGTAGCAGCGGTGAGCACAGGGCTGGCCCCTGTGCTAGGCCCGGGAGAGAGCTGCTAAGGAGAAGAGGAGGACCCCGACCCCCACCCCCACGGCTTTACCTGCCAGTGGTGGAACACGGACAGGGCGAAGGCCTGGCCCTGCGTGTGCGTGCGCAGGTCGGTCTCGAAGCCGAAGGAGTCGATGGCCGGGATGAAGGCCTTGATGGTGTAGAGGGGGGAGCCTGGGATAGGGGCGTCCTGGGTCACGTGGCCTCTGTCACGGGAGCGAACACAAATTAATACCAAATACTACAGCGAAAAATAATAAATACAATTCAGTACATAAATAAGTAATACTACACAATAATGCAATAAAGCACTCTCATGGAATTACCCTTGTGGCTGAAACCAGCGCTGGTATGTTTGTATGCCCCACCCACACACCTCTCTACTCCTCCCCCCCTTACAACTTAGCGTCATCGTTCCCCTACAACCACATGCTCTGTTTCAAAACCTATACGGGGAGCTGGGGAGGACATTTTGGGTTTCTGGGGGAGCTATAACGCAATCTAAGGAGTGTATCTAAATAAATAAATACAATTATAATTACTATTTCATGTTTAATTCCAGACGACCGGTAATGAGTGTCCTGTCTACTGAACCCCATATCAAGTGGTGGTACTGAGCTGGCAGACTAACCTTCTGCGGGCCAGCACCGTGTACACTGCGGACACGCAGTCGGCCGGTGCCTGCACCTCCACAAAGTAGTAGGGCTCCATCAGCCTCGGGGTAGCCTGGGACACCAGAGAGCAACCGTTAGACAAGGGGACCCCTCTACATCACGTAGAAGACTAGAATACGACACGGGCACTAATGGGGCGGAGGCTCAAAGGGGAACCAAAAAGAGAGAAAGGGACAGGAGGAATGGCATGGAGCTGCGGTTATGAAACAGGGCCCGTCAGCGGACCGGACCACTGTAATCACGCTAATGGAACATTAGAGAGTGTGTGTGAGAGAGTGGGGGGGGGGGTTAATGTAAGACGTGGGGGGAGGATGGGGCGGGAGACCGCACCATGAGGAAGGCAGAGTACACCACCCTCCTGGCGGTGGGGATGACCTGGCCCCCCCCTCGGTGGAGGGGCTCCTGGGCGATGACGGCATCCAGGATCTTGAACTTGACGTTCCTGATGGCTGGGGGTAAAGGGCATCTGGTTAGAGCGGCATTCACATTATATATTTATTTAAAATATATTTGTTTGTTAAAGGGCCCAATATTTGTAGTATGTTATTTTTCTGTAGGAGCACATTGTTTTCTGTGGGAAAAAAAAAAGCTGCTGTATTAGAACCTTACATTAGATGCTTTTTAAAATAAAAGACAAATGGTAGAAAATGATGAGTTTACCATTTTACCATTACTACTAATGGGAGTTGGTACTTTTACTGTTGCTCTGCCCTTTACCTTCCCTGTCCTGCATGAGACTGGGAATCATCCGTCTCATCACTACAAATCACAGACTACTGTCACTTCCCGGCCATGGTGGCGATTTAGATTCCTCCCCTGTATTTCAATTACCCGTTTCACAGTGACCCGGGATGAGGGGTGCACTTTCTTCCTGTCCCGTCTAAATGAATTGTTGAAGTCCCGGTCCACACAGGAGTTTTGAGTTAATGTGGCTCAGGTGTGGGCGTGTGCACACACTGCTGGTTCAGGCGTTCTTAGCATATGCCGTTTTTGGCATCATAACTTCATAGAACTAACCAACTTCAAACAGAGTCTACAGTCTAATCAGCCAATAAACTCGCAAGGTACAAGTTGTGTGAAGTAAGATGTTCTCTGCTTACAGGCTTGACAGGAAGAAAGATTCATCTGTAGTACATCCGGGTCACGGTGTATTACCCTTTTCCCCTGTGCGTGTGCGTGTTAGTGTGTGTGACAAAGCGGCCCTTACGCTCATCACACAGGGGTCCTTCCCTGGTGCCCCACTGGAAGCCCTGCACGATGCTGTCCTTGACTGAACCGAGCAGAGACTTGTCCACCTGCAGGGGGAGACAGAGGGGTCAGAGGGCCATTCTGAGGCACAGTGCTGGGAGGACACGCAGGGTTAAAGGGCCTCCGTAAGCTTCTGTCTGCTGTTTAGATGAAGCAGCGGGTGGCCGGCTGCTATGGAAGCACCGCTTGGCTTCTCACCAAAGACTGTTTGGTTTTATTATCATTTCACATAATAAAATGTGCACATACCCCCCTGCCATATGGTATTTATGGTTGTTTCTATAGGTTACAGTTACAGCATTTAGCAGACGGTTTTATCCAAAGCGATTTACAATTACATTGTTCTATTACATGGAGCAGGTAGGGGTTAGGCATCTTGCTCAAGGATGCTTACAGGTAGGCCGACTCTGGGGCTCGAACCGACGACCTTACGGCTGGGAGTCCAACGCCTAGACCGCTAGACTATCCTGCCCCACCTATATGTTTTATGATTTTACATTGACAGCATTTAGCAGACGCTTTTATCCAAAGCGACTTACATTTGTCAACAGCTGAGTAGGTCATACAGAAGCCATCGTAATGTTATTGTGAAACACTGGCCAACGCGGTGTTTGTGTACGGCTACATCTGCTAAGCATACATGACACAGGAGTACGGTGGTGATAGCGGACAAACATAACCAGCGTTCGCTTGCACAGAGCCACACGGGCCCCACTATCTGACCTCGGAGGGCAGGGTGTCGTCCACGAGAATGTTGGGTCCCGTGGTGTCGGGACCGAAGGCCCAGATGGACCTGGCGGCCAGCAGATCCCAGTCGTACTTGGTCTGGAAGAACTCTCCCAGCTTCTTCCTGCCGGGGAGGGGGGAGAGAAGGGGCCATTATGGAGGAGGGCTAATGAAGGACGAGGACATAGGGGAGGAGAGGGGCTCGTTTAATAGTGTGTGTGAAGCATGCTGTGCTGTGCCGGCCAAAGCCAGATGGACGCACAGATGAGCCGGCCACAGAGCACACACACACACGCATGTACGTCAGAAATCATTTTTCCCTGCGCGATGTAACCAATTACAGTGATTGCTACCTACCTAGGGGTCTATTCATAGAGCATCGCATTTGTATTGCAACGTTCCGCATGATACAACCGACTTGGACAGAATAATACATTTAATGACTGACATCCCGTTGCTTGTTGCCGAATTAAAAAGAATGCCGCAGTATGTCAATGTTGTCGGAACACCGTCTGCTGTGTCCTATAGTTTCCTTTGTCAAACTACATAGTTCTTTTTTCCCCCCAGAGAGACATTAAAGCTCTATGATCAGTGTCCCAGTCAACCAAATTACAGCTTATCATGGTTGTCACATGGTTGTCAGTAGTGCAAAAATTGTTTTAGGCAGGTACAAAAGTGTCTATACTTGCGTATTAAAAAACAGCAGAAAATGATACTGTATGTACTACTTTATTCCTTCATCCGTTTCAGTGACTTTCACCATTGAGCCAATAATCACTGCTGTGCGTTTAATGATACCATACAGACAAAGATGTACGGATTACGAGTCTGAAAGCTTCTGTGAGGAAGAGTTGAAAGGGCTTTGTATCAAATATGAGCGAGTACAGCAAAACTGATAACATTCAAAGTTATGTTCACATGAAAGGGAGATCAAAGCTGGAATAAAAACAGCCTTTTGATTAATTACAAGATCCATTAATGATGCTCATGTGATTCATAATGCTCAGTATGATATGGCTCCAGATAGAGAAAAGTGTGTGTGTGTGTGCATACCTGTTCCATGTGATCTGTACCACCTCGTTCTCAATGTCCTCTGCCAGGCCTTTCTCCAAAGGCTCGGCAATCATGGTGATCTTATTCCTGCCAATCAAATCACACAGCTGTCAATCACTCACTCACTCAAGGACAGGGAGAGACTTGGCCGGAGGGAGGAAATTACGTAGACCAGAACCAGACCCACCCCTGATCTAAATCCTCAAATCAAGAATTAGTGCTGTACACACAAGCAGCAAGTAGCCGCAAGGTAATTCTAAATGAAAGATTGGACTCTTAGAGAGAGAGATGGTCTGGTGTTTTTCTACCAAAACATTTTAGTTTGTTGCTCACTTCTTGTTGGGGGTTTCAGCAAAGCACTTGAGAGAAGACGTCTCCACTACCGTTTCACAGAAGGTCACCACAGGGTCAGCGACCTGAGGGAAAAGGTTAACGAAACTGATAAGACTTAAATCCCCATTATGCAAGAATTTGTCTTTTTTGCTCACAGGCTCCCCCTACAGCTGCCAAGTGTAAATCAGGTGCAGACTGAACACTAGTACAACTAAACGGACACATAATGGCTCTTGGCATGCACCGACAAACACAATAACCAACTAAGTCTCTCTCTCTTTATTGGACGGCTCTAGGGCATTTAGATGCAGATATCTAGTTTAAATTCACTCACTTAGTAATTTTTAACAGGACGGATTGATAAAATGTATTCATAATTGATTTCTTTGCATGCTAGCCTGAAAGTGGACTAGATGAGGTTAAATTACCTAAAATTAGGAAAAACGACTAAACATTGGCAGGGATTTACACTGTGCTGTTGGTCTTTCATTGTTTTCCCATTAGCCGTGAGACAGCTAACACGTCAGGACCGCATAAACAAACCTGCATTAGTTTCCTCAATTAAGTATATACTAGGTAATTCTCGAAAGTATATTGCATGCATTGCCAACAGGTTTGGATTTTAAATGTTCGTTTCTATGGTTTTATTGTAGGAATCATCCTCAGCTTCAACCAGTGCCGTAAAGCATCTTGCAGTTCTCGCGAGAGGTTTCGTGCCCGCTCCCTAAAAATTACATGGTGCAATAGCAGCAGAGTGGCAACGACTGAGACATCATTCTCACAAGTCAGTGTACCAAAATTATGTTGAAGCTGTTATTTTAAGCTAAAATGTTACATAATGTTGCTTCAAGTCTTTATTTCAGTGTGCTGGAAACGTAATTTGCAAACACTTTTGACTTGATGAATTTGTATCTGGATCAAGTCCTAAGTCCAACTGACCTTGATGTCGATCTCAGAGTACATCTTGCGGAGGTCGTGCATGACACAGTCCAAGTAAAGCTCGCCTGTGCCCAAGATAACATGTTCTCCAGACTCTTCCACCTGGGACGGACACACACACACAGTCAATGACATAAGCCGATCAGCAGTCCACAATGACAGTTTTGCTTTTCGTATATCGTCTATATTATAAATGTCAACCTCAAGGTGGTAGGGCATAGTTGCACCACTAATTGTTTAAATCCACAAACACGCACACTCACAAGCACACTGCAGTGTCCATGTGCCAAATGGGGCCTGCTTTTGCTCAATCCTGCCACTTGTGGCCTAAATAACGTACCACAACATAACTACAGTACAAAGGCACTGTAATCCAACTGTGTTTAGGCATGTATACCTTCGTGGTGAGAGAGGGGTAGCTCTTGTTGACCTTCCTCAGTCCGTCCAGCATTTTGGGCAGCTCAGAGGGGTTGACGGGCTCCACGGCGATCTTGATGACCGAGGCTGTGTTGAACTTGAGGGGCCTGAAAATCTGAGCCTGGTACAAGAACGTGGAGACTATTACAATTGGTCAAAAGGTCATTTAGCAGACGCTTGTATCCAAAGACACTTACAATTGTGCTATTACATGGAGCAGATAGGGGTTAGGCATCTTGCTCAAGGATGCTTACAGGTAGGCCAACTCTGGGGCTTGAACCAACGACCATTCGGCTGGTAGGTCAACACACAGACCACTAGACTACCCCGCCCCCTGAAGAGAGTTCAAGCCCTGCACTTGATAATAATGGCACATGAAGGTCAAGATTCCTAACAAAGGTCCTTTTTTTTTTTGTTCTCACCTCTTCATTTCCGCGGGGCTCTGTGATGGTGGCAGTTTTGACAATGGGCTGGTCGCAGCCCTCGATGAGAACCCAGTTACCAGCCGGCACTCTGTTCACCTCGATCTGGTATCTGCAGAGCAGAGGAAAACGACAACAATAAAGGTAATTTAGCAGACGCTTTCAACCAAAGTGACTCAGTGAGTATTGGGGAGCAGGTGGGGGTTAGGTATCTTGCTCAAGGATGCTTACAGGCAGGCCGGGTTTGTTGAGGGTCGAACCCACAACCCTTCAGGTTCCACTAGACTATCCGACCCCAAAAAGGGCATTACCTTTAGTTATCGACAACAACTTTGACAGAACACTTCCAAAAGTACTCCGTCAAGCAGGACAGGGGGCAGGACAGTCTAGTGGCCCGGAAGTTTAACTCCCAGCCGGAAGGTCACGGGGTCAAGCCCCGAAGTTGGTCTAATTGTAACCGTCAAGCCTGCCAGCTGTCGAGACAACACAGCCTATGAGCGGGGGGGGGGGGTCCCCCTTGCGGGCCCTCAAGGGCCAGACGCTGGGGAAGGCGGTGCGATAGTGTCACAGGCGCACCTGGCCACGGAGACCCAGAGGCGGCCCAGGGTGCAGATCTGGGAGTCCTCCTCGTCCTCCAGGGTGTAGTTCTCCCCCAGGACCTTGATTGGCTGGCCCGCCTGGATGGTGCCGCTCAGCACCCGGCCAAAGGCGTGGAACTGCACCCCGTCCTCCGTGCTGTACATCTTGGTGGTGTGGCACATGAGGGGACCCTGGGGGGGGAGAAGACGGCACACCAGGGCTCATTATGGAAGAAAAGTCAGCTTGTAGTTTTACAGCCAATCACAGTCGCCCCATTGCTCAAGTGGTGCTTGGCATTTAGCGTGAAACTAGTGACCGCCGCTAGAAGCACATTCTACAGGTGTAGCCGCTTCTCTGCGGCTGTAAATGACCAGCACGCCGTTTCCAGTTGGTCTTACTTACATCAGGGTCACACTCCGTCATGGCCTCCCCCAAGTCTGAGTCCAGGCCTCCCGCGTAGCTGTGCTCTATCTTGCTCTTGGCGCCATCTAGTGGCGACGGGATGTGTTGGATGCACATGTCCACAAAGCCTGCAGGGGAGAGTTCCAGTTCCGCGCTTAGCTCCCACTACAGTACACCATTAACCTTCAGTGTGCCGTCATTATGAGCAGATTATCAAATAACACGTTAGGAAAATGCACAGCCCTCTTGTAACGGCCGAGGGGAGTTGCTATGTACCGGTGAACTCTCCGAAGAAGCGGTTGCAGACCAGCCTCAGCAGGGGTCTGATGTTCAGCTTGAGCTCCTCCTTGGTCAGGTGGATGCCCAGCTCGTCCAGAACCCTGGGGAGAGACGTGTCCACGTCCCCGACCACCTAGAGAGGCAGAGGACAGGAGCAGGGTGGGTCGGTAACAGACAGCACTGCGTTGGCTAACTTTCCATTCACAAACGGTTAAAGAGTCAAACCTGGGAGAGAATCTTGTAGAGGGGTTCAAGAACAAACTCCACGAAGCTTCTCTGGGAGTTGCTGTTGGGGGCTTTCTTTGTGAATTTGCGTCTGTAAAAAGGAACAAGAATGCAACAGTGTGGGTTAGAACACTATTATTAGTGTTTTTCAGGTGCCCTAGATTGCCCACAGTAGGCATTCCTTGTGTCCACTGAACTGAAAGTCTGCTCAATTGAATAATTAGACTAAAACAATGGAGTGGATTGTAGAACACAGTAACATGCACTCGTATTCCACTATTATTTCCAATATTGAAAAACACTAGTAGAATGTTTGTGCATCTAAAGCAGTCCACAAAGGGATTGTGGTCTGCCTCTCACACACACCTCGCAGAGGAATGGAAATAAAACGAGTTCTAGGAATGTAGGCAACCTTAAGGAACATGTTGTACAGTTGAAATCTTTTAGTTGTTCAAGCAAACAGAACACAGACCAGATTGTTGTGGAAATCATATTATAAATAACTCTTACACAACAACAAACTGTCTTTTCTGGGGTTTTAAATTACTCTAGAAAATGGGTGCACTATATCAAACACCGTGCTTGGTCAGAAAAAAAAAAAACCCCATGCAGGCAGGTTTTAAACATCCTGCCTCTCTACTCCTCCCCTGCGCCAGAAGACCTCTGTACAGCATAAATCAACTGGTTAGTCAAAACATTCTCGCTCTCACAGAGACGCTCTCACAGAGACGCTCTCACAGAGACGCTCTCACAGAGACGCTCTCACAGAGACGCTCTCGGAACAAATGGCCTTGGACAGTTATATTAATATCAAGTGTGGATCCAAAATGCAGTCAAAAAAGACACACAGGCATTTTCAACTAGGCCTTAGATCAATCAGTGTCTTGTGGGATTTTCCACAAAATCCATAATAGCCAACGGCACTGATTAGCTACTCTGTCTCAGGCTGAAGGGGCGAGTTAGCAGGGACCATCTAGAAACAGCCCAGTGCACATGAACGGAAATGGCTACATCGGCTGAGAGAAACGACTGGAAGAGGAGGTTCCAAACGGCTACTAACGTTTTGGGGTTGAAGTAAATGTCTCCCCACAGCCTCTTGGCAAACTCATTGTAGTTGATGTCACCTGTGAAAGCAGAGGAAGAGGGTTACCTCACAGGTAACTAAAAATGGTATACAAGTAAGTATGTGAGCTGTGTGCCACTGAACACGAGCTGCCTCACCATAGGTGTCAGAGTAGATCTTGGCGAAGGAGCCCAGGGTGAAGCAGATGCTGTACTGGGAGCTGGCGAAGCACACGTTGCCCAGGAGAGGAGACACCACCAGGTTTTCGTCCGTCGAGTACGTGCTGGGGAGAAAAACAGTGGTTTCACGTGTCAGGAGAGCTCGGGCTCAACATGGGTCAAAACTGAAGCAGTTATGGCCGCTCAGCAGTGTAACAGCCCAAATAAGAGTGTAATATAGTATATAGGAGGACCCATAATCCTCTAGTGTATTTCCCCACCAGCACAAACTGCACCTAATACTTCCTTAGTGAGCCCAGAACATTTTCGGACGACATCAGCAGATGACAGCTTAGGGGTATACGACTCCCTTCCCTTCCCCTCCCCTCCCCTGGCCTGAGTTAATGCTACGATCCCTTTAAGCTTCTCCATAACGGCAACACCCTGCGTATTACCTTAGCAGGGCGTTGACCTCGTCCACAATGTGGCGCAGTTTATAGTAGGCGTCTGTAGGGGGCAGCTTGAGCTCCACGATGAGCCGGTCCACCTTGTTGATGCAGATGGTGATGGCCAGGCGCTCCTGGACCGCGTGCTTGATCAGGCGCTCCGTGTTCAGCATTACCTGGGGTGACGCACACACACACACACACACACACACACAGGGAATTAAACACTGCAGGATTAAGAGGAGCCTGGGAGAAGAGAGTGATGGGGGGGGGGAAACAAGGAGGCACTCACTCCTTCCGCAGCGTCGATGAACAGCACGATGCCGTCGGAGATCCGGATTCCGGACGTGACCTCGTCTGAGAAGTTCACGTGGCCTACAGGGGGAGACACGAGACACGGCATGACATCACTGTCCTCCCTGCCATGCGGAAACACACACAAGACGCCCTCACTGGCAGGACGGAGAACGCGGTACCTGGCGTGTCCATGATGTTGAACAGGTAGGATTTGCCCCGGGAGTCGGGCAGGACCATTGTGACAGGGGTGCTCTTGATGCCAACTCCTCTCTGTGGAAACACATTAGGATGGATCCATTTTATTTTACTCCCCTATAAATCACAGAACCAGGTGGTTTTCCCCCCCCCTTTTAAATGGCAATTTAACACTTACTTCTTATTTATACTCTTAGGGTGCATATTTTCATTGACTAGAAAACACCTTAGTTTCTGAGGATGAGCCCCATACCGTAACCAATACAAAGCAGGCCGTTTGCCCTAATTAAACCTAAATAAATAAAAACCTAATAAAGCTACAATACAAAACAAATAAGTTTTTTTTTTTAATTGTTCACAGCTAACAGTTTTAACTTTCATAAGGAATAAGATTATGAATCACTCAGCCCCCCACTTTTGAGAGAACATCTGTTTATTTGAACAAACAAAACAAAGTAAATCCATACCTCTTGCTCAGTAAAGAGGATGTCTGTGTAGCGGAGCTGGAAAATAGAGAAAACACACTGGGAGTCAAACAGGTCAGGCAGCATGCTTATATTTAATAATTTGGAGCCACGAGGCCATGGACCAAGGATCTACATGTGAAGTAAACTACATGGGCTTTGGGTTGTAAACTTCTTAAGAGAAACGGTACGTACGTCGACATCATCTCTCTTCCTGATCTCTGGATGAGTCTGCTCTATGAGGCAGTCCACGAAACAAGTCTAGAGGGAACACACACACATTCATTATGTCATCAACAATTCAACAATGCAGCCATTTTTACAGCTTCTGAATAGTTGGTGTAAATCTCAAAACCTCCACATTCCTTTAGCATCAAAACAGGCCTAGGCATTATTCTAAAACCTTTGGGAATTGCATTTCCATTATATAGCGTTAGGGCCTGTGTCCACAACCTCATTTTCAGAGCGCTTCTCTCAAGCGCTTATTGTTGCTAGGTTACAAAAAAAACACATTCTAGCACATGGGCATTACTTTGTTGTGAACGTCAACCGTAGTATAGTCTCTATACCATTAGTTAACTTTAGAAAGGTTAGCTAAAATTGGCCGACATGGGAGAAGTGACATTGAAGAACCCAGCTCTGAGCTAAAAGCTGGAATCTTTAACAAAGCGCTGGGAGCGAAGCGGGAAAAAAAAGCAGTATGCCAGGGATGTTGAGCACTGCCAGCGCTGAACTTCATAGCACAACACATTTGGAGGACACAGGCCCTTAATCCCCTTTAGAGAAAACGTTCGAGAGTCAAGTCCTGCAGTGGTTCTAACAGGTGTCTAACCTTGCCGTGGTGCAGGTGGCCACACAGAGTGACGTTGCGGATCAGCTCTGGACTGTCCATGAGATCAGCAAGGAATCTGGAGGTGAAATGAAACTGTATGTAATATGTGCATTATTGAAAACCAGACAAGGAATTGCAATGTAACATAAATGACGGGAACGTTCATGCTGTAGGAACATTTGACTTCAGACATTCACAGCACACAGCAAGCACTTCACATACATGTGATACAAAGTGATTACTTACTCCATATCATAAACAGTGGCAGGTAGTTCCTGTTCCATCAGTGTGAACTGCTTATTCTTAACAGGTTTAATGATGGGCTCTAATAAGTATGGAGAGAAGGTGTCAAGGCACAACCATATTAAAAGCAATGCCTCACTGCAATGGATTAATATGCCGTCATGACCCTGAAAGTTACAACAAACAGCAGGTCCAATTTGCCAGTTGGATTGTTGCCCCCAGGGAAATAGATAAATGCGTTTCCTAGTTAGTAAATGAACTTTGATTTAAAGCTGTAATCATTAATCTGTGGTTACGTTATTTAGATTTTTGGTGTGAAGTGATCAACAGGACAAGGGTTTGCGTGGGTTTTCACACATACTAGATGCTCTTTACAAGTGACATGTAAAATAAATTATTATATATTTTTTTTAAGTTGTGGATTGCAGCTTCAAATCAACTCAGGAAGAAAAAACAAAAAATCAGAAATCTACTGTATGTGTTGACAAAAATCAAACCAGTATACACGTGAATGAATATGGATGACAATCCACTCTACTCCTCAATTGCGAGCGTGGCCCCTGGAAATATCTGGGCGTTGATGATTTCTGTGTGTTCGGGGGCTTTGTTGTAAATGTGCCAGAACCACAAGGGGAAGATGCCTTATTTTTTTGCCTCTGACCTGTGAGAGGCTGGGTATCTTCCTCTTGTACAATCGTTTCCACTTCGGGCCCGTACACCTCCTCTGCTGTAGGGTAGTACTTCTTGTCCTCGTGCAGAACCACCTCCATCCCTGGGACCACATCTTCATCAGCGTCAGCAGGCTCATCGTCATCGTCGTCATCCGCCTTCATAGGGGGAAGTGCCGTTAGTTTTAAAACCTGGTACTCAAATGCAAACACCCTTAAGTGTTATACATAGAAGTATAGGTCTAAAATAAAGTGATTTTTAAAAATCTATACATGTGATTTGTGCAAAGGACTCTCCGTGTACAAAATGAATGGACATTTCATTATAATAACTGTAGATGTTGAACTTGAAACACACCTCATCAACATCCCTTTCTTCAGCCTCAAGTTCATCGTCATCGTCAGAGTCTAGCTCTGGTCCTATGTAATTTCCAAACTCATCATACAGATCAGCCTCCATCTTGTAGAGAGCTGATGGGAAGTGGGAAATACATTGTTTAAACAAGTTAGGATTAGGAAGTAATATTGTAATAACTGACCAATATGTGGGAAATAATGCAGTACGGAGAACATCTGAGTGGTTATGGAATGCTGCAACGAACCCTTAATGAAATTAGTGACACTGATGATCTGGGCACCAACAAACTGGTGTAACATGTAAACATGTGTATTTTAACTCAAGCTAAAATATTTGACTCGGACCGTAGAAATAAAGGCCATTTCTATTGCAGTATAAACATATAAGATTTAAATATAAATCATACAAACGTCGTCATCTGTGTCTGATAACTGCACAGTTGAGAAACAGATCTTAAGTACTAAGTGTAAACTATTAGAAAAGTTTATTCATGCTTTTCTCACGTTAGCTTTTTTAGCATGCTAGCATGGGTCTGTTCGAATGAATGAGGGGACGTTTGAGTTGCGTTGTTTCTTAACATAAACATGCATCTATAAACTAACCATCTATAAGCTTTGAAAAAGAGAAAACACACTTACCTGTACTTATTACAGTGTAGGTAGCGAATTATGACTTCAGTATTCGCAGAAAGTTGTTTATTTATATTCTGGAGATAAAATTCTCAATGCCGCCATGCGCACTTAGAACCACTTCCGTTTCTTCTTCTTCTTCTTCTTCTTCTTCTTCTACTATTTTGTTTTGCGTTGTTTTTCAACATTACGATGCATTACCGCCACCTATAGCAACGGTGTATAGACAAGGACGTCCTTATTCTTTATAGATTTTTATTATACATAAGCTATATCTTTAGGTAAACCATATAACCTGTAATTTGTGTGTGTGTTGTAATGATCAGGTATTTGTTAATGCCTGTGTGAGTATTGTATAGGCCTATAATAGTAGCCAGGATAGTCTAGTGGTCTAGGTGTTGGTGTGGATTCGAGCCCTACCTACCTGCCTGCAAGCATCCTTGAGCAAGATGCCTAAACCCTATCTGCTCCATGTAATAGCAGCATACTATACATACATGCATTTGTCGCTTAGGTTAAAAGCATCTACCAAATGACCTAATTGTATATGCAACATGTAGGGTTTTACTATATTATATCTTTCTTATATATGTACAGTATGTTCAGGTACAGGAGCTCATACTGACAGCGGATATATGGCTTGTGGACAGTAAGAATTCTGGTAAAATGCATTGGCAAACAGGTCTGAGATACAATAAGTAAACGGAACTCGTCATGCTGTTAACATTTAGCAAGAGTTCAAATCGGGGAAGGTATAGTCCAAGGGCATTTTCAGTTGGCCTGATAGAGAACTGTCAAAATTTGATTGTGACAAGAACGTTTCTTATCTTTTGAGATTTACAGTAGACTTTTATAGAAGCTTACACATGATTTAAATCAGTAGAATTGCGTAGTTGTACACAGTGTTAACAATTGATAAATATGTGGTAGGCAGATAATATGCGTTCAAATGCAAGTGAAATGAATTTACCTAAATTAACATCAGCAGTAGCAAATTTCCTCATTAGTGTACATGCATGCACAGTGCTATGCCCGTTATCGTCAAGGATATGTTGAGTTTGGAGAAAATCATTTCAGACACAAGCAACATTTTATTTGATGGCTTTATTCCTGCTGGTGTTAAAATACAAGTAGGCTAAGTCTAATAAGTAACTACATAGAACAGATTAATAAAGACAATAGACAAACATACACACATAACACATTTGTATATTTTCACAGAATAAATTCATTATTCTCTTATATGTTTGATTCTCTTGGAAGTTTGATCAACTTCGACTTATTGAACTCCTCATGGGAGCATGTTCTGAGTTTATACCACAAGGTGGCGATGTTACTGTGGTTTCATTTCACATGTTAATTTAGCATTTAACATAAAACAAAGTGCTGTTTACAAGAAAACACTTTAAAAGTTTCGTTGCTTTTCACCATTATGGATGTTCAAAATAGCATTTCAAAATGATAAAACATTAAAAGGCTCTCGCCCTACTGACATTTTTGCTTTCAAATGTGTTGAAAGCAAAAATGCATAATATAAACACTGAAGCATTATTAACAATGCGGTTGCTAATAATAATAATAAAATGCAATCACAATAACTCATAACCATCATCGTCTCTTACACTTAACTCTGACACATTTTTTTTTATTGCTTACACAATTCACTCGCTGCTGTTTATAATTTTGTTCAATTTCCATGAGGCATATTAGTTAAACATGGCAGATGGTATAGACTCTGTGTGTGTGTGTGTGTGTGTGTGTTACTGAAAACGTGAGATGCTGGAGTGAAACACATGCTCGGTGGAAAAGGCAGGTCACAGTAGGTTCAGCTTTGTACGGTTTGTCACCAGTTAATAGTGGTCATTTTCTTTTGGTTCTATACCTGAGAACATCTAACTGGAAGAGTAGCATGAATTATTTCATCTCGTGTGTGTGTGTGTGTGTGTGTGTGTATGTGTATGTGCGTGCGCGCGCTACTCTACTCCACCACCAGCTTCCTCAGCCGCTGCACCACTTCCTCGCCGCTGGCCCAGGGCACGGTGACGGCTTTGAACTGGCCCGGCGCGGCCTCGTGGGTCTCGGTGATCAGGCGGTGCATGGGGAAGTCCCGGCGCGGGAAGGCCACGTCCCGGGGGCCCAGGGCGAGCGCCGGGCAGAAGTCGTTGGCGCCGTCGCCCACGTAGAACACCCTCTGGAAGGCCCTCCCGCGCTCCTGCGTCCGGCGGGCCGCGTAGTCCCGGACCACCGCCTGCTTGCACATGTTCTGGGGACAGCGGGGGCAGTCGTGGGAGTGGAAGGGCCGCAGCATCAGCCGGCCGTCCTTGTTGAAGGTGGCCGGGTTGGTGAAGACGCGGTGGAAGAGCTGGCGGGCCCCGGCGCGGCGCAGCCAGCACTCGATGAAGAAGGCGTTGGCGTCGGACACCAGCACCACCTCGAAGTCCGTGGTGGGGCGCGTGCGGAGGAACTGGAAGAGGGTCTGCATGCCCGGGGTGGCCGGGAGCTTCTCCATGACGGCGCGGATCTGGCTCTCGGTCACGCCCTGCTCCGCCAGGTAGGCCAGCACGCGCTGCATGTACTCGTTGTAGCGGCCCGGCTGGTAGGTGTCCTTCAGCCAGCCGGGCAGGTGCTGCCCGGGGGCCGCCTGGACCACCATGTCGTCGCTGGTCTCGTCCACGATGGTCTCGTCAAAGTCGAAGAAGATGAGGAAGCGCTTGTCGTTGGAGAGCTGGGGAGAGGCGTGGGAGGCCATGACGCCGACGGGTCGTCTCGCGCGGAGGGAGTCTTCCTCGCCTGGGGGAGGGGGTGGGACATAACAGCAGTTGAAGACAGAGTCCCCCATGATTGATTACGTCACACCGCTTTACTGTGGCCAAGAAGCACCAAGAACACGTCAGTCCCACTCGCTCCCACTCTCCGACATCCCACGCAAGACCCGGGATAGACACGCGGAGGCTAAGGTTGGCTTCCTGGGAAACGTTAGTGTGTACACAGACAGAGAAAGGAGGAGGGAGAACAGTGGAAAAAATAATAGAAAATACTTTATATAGAAAAAATAGATCAATATAATTTGAAAAGGAATATAATGGCCATTGCCATAAAACAATTATCAACAGTTCAGTTGTATCAACACAGATCATGTTTTCCTGAAAAAGGTCAATAAAAAAAAACAGTATTACAGTATTTTTAACAGTAGTCTATTAAATACACGAGTTAACGAGCAGTATAGGAAAAAGGACGCGCGCTGTACTTAAGCAGACGCTGCCCGCAGCTTTGTATCATGTACACAGCTTTGTCTCATGCACACCGTAGCCTACCTGTAATTTTCCGTATTGTCAACTTAGCGCTTAAAACAGGATCGTTCCGGTTATCGGGGTGGCAACAAGTCTTTCGCCGGCGATCTGTGAAACGAAAACTTGTTAAGGAAGTGTAGGCATAGGCAACTGCGAGCGTAGCCTATAACGCAAAAATCGTTATGAGACAACTACAGAAGTCCGATTTGTTGGAACACCAACAGTTTTTCTATAAACGTGCTAGCCTATTGGAACATAGAGATTTGTCACAATGTAACAAACAAACCTGTGTTTTTCAGTTATAGCGTCTGGAAAAACACATTTAAAAATAAAAAAGCAACCTAGTAATCTGTAGGCTAATAATAGAACATAATAATAAACAGTTCACAGAAAAAACGACTACAGATTTAAAATAAAATATATAACAAACTAGCACTGATATAAGACTACAAAAATAAAATGCCGGTCTGCAAAAGCAAACAGCCTATTGCATTGTTTTATTAGCCTACGATTATATGCGATGGCTCTAAAACGTTCTTAAATTATATTATTTGAAGAAAAAATCCTCACCAGAGCCGCATCCAAATGCACAGTCTTCACCAGGTTTTGTTAGTCAAACCGACAACATGATCCTTTCTTCGTCTGTTATAATCTCAGGAGAACGGGCACTTTTGCCTGGCTTTATGGGCCGTCAACCCTACCGGCAAACAAGTGACGTAGACGCTCGGTCGGTGGCCGTGAGTCCGCCCAGCTGTTATCCAACAAACGACATTGTTGCTCAAAAGACGAATGGGGTTGAAGCTAAAGAGATGCAGAACTGGAGTGCTCATAGAATAATAAGGGTGGCAGGGGATCTATGTGGACATGTGACACCTAGTAAATCATGTAAATTTTGGTCTTGGCTAAATTGGTGCAAAGGTTTGGAGACACAGGGGCTTTGTTTTAACCTATGAGGCAGCAATACATGTTTAAATACCATACTCGGCCAGGGAGTATTTGCATGCGCCTTTTAGGGTATATTTCGTTTTACATGCGTTTAGTGGTTAGGTTGTCTACACTATCACCTGAAAATGTTTGCAGTTCAAAACGTGACAAAGCCTACTATCCAACACTATAGAGCTGTACTAGCCAAGACAAAGACATCTAATGATGTAACAAGTCAATAAATATAAGGAATGTAGCTGCAAGCAAAAATACTGAGGACAAGCCAGTTCAATGGTTTCATCACCGCCTTGGGGAAGTTGCTATGAACTTACAAACCTGGGGATTGGGGATTGCAAGTCAAACAATTCCAGAGATGTAAAAAATGTAAAGGTGTAGACTACATTGTTGTGCCAATGTAGATACAGTTTATTTGCAAAATGTGCCATTTGCCGGTGGCCTGGCCACAAGAAGAAAAAGATGGCTTGAAAAATCAGTAGTAGGCCTAGGCTAGCCTATAAATTGAGTGGAATGGGCTTATAAATGTGTCAAATTTCATTGGATTCTAACCTTCCACTTTCAAAGCAGACATAGTGTAAGCAACTCGAGGTGATACGATTGGATGATAAGGGAAAGTTTATGTTTTCAGTCATAATCATGTTATAAACTGTTTTGGTCATTATGTGAAAAAGAAAACACAGAGTAGGCCTAATGTTCGGCCTACTAACTTTTGTCCGACTTGATCCGAATATGCATTGGGCATTCTGTATTGGGCATACAGAAAGTGTGTGACGTTAAACACTAGTGTGCTAAGCAATCACAACCAATTTCCCATTTCTGTCTTGCACATAATGAATTTACGTGCAACAGCCAAACTTTTGTAAAATTAAAGGTTTAATATTGACTAATACGTGTGTGATGAGCAAGAATGTGTTCCAGTATGATAATGCGTTTATTAGATATGGAGTTAATCATTTCAAGATACTACTGACTACTGAAACGGACGCAATTTGTAAGTTGGGTGCGTTTATTATTCTCCTAGTGTATGGGAAATGGAGAAATTCGATTACAATTATTTGTGTGTGTAGGTCGTTTGTTTCCCTCAGGAGAGCAGATAAAACCTAGCAAACGCTGTGCTTAATGAACTGCGCAGTCACTTTCACATTAGCAGAAAAACGGGGTGCACCAACCCAGTGCTTATCTCCCCGTTCACAGAAACACAGCCTCCTCCCCCTCCATCGTGAGACCTAATGACTAACAGCCGAGGTGGCGGACTATTTTAAAACACAAATGGGAATGTAGATGTATGGAGACGTGTTATTATCTCCTCTCCTCGACTCGTGAAGTGAGCCTCTCTGTACCCGACCACCCACTCGCCAGTGGTGAGTCACACATTTTCTATACAAACCAGCCTGGCTACGGTTCCATATCCGTTCAAGTTCTATGGTGTTTTCTTTTGTGTGTGCTTTGCTTGGATTTATATTCCATGCATCAGCGGGGTTTACCTCGATAACTTCAACTACTGCAACTCCCATCTCTGGAGAGTAGTCTAACAGGCTGTTTACGTGGGCTGGCCGGCCACAAAACAAGTCTTTTATGTAGAGGTGTGTGTGTGTGTGTGTGTGTGTGTGTGTGTGTGTGTGTGTGTGTGTGTGTGTGTGTGTGTGTGTGTGTGT